>ML776651.1:754195-793002 GCA_009831015.1 Picea engelmannii | reverse complement strand
GTTGCTAGGTATGGTGACCTCGTGGAAAGGTAAGGGAACGTCAGTGACCTAAGGCAGGTGTCACATATTCTTATCGGTGTGTCTTGGGATGACAGATGTGCCTCTAGGAATGGCCTTATAACGGAACCCAAGGGACCCTTGAGCAGAAGTTATGAGATGTAGGTCTCTGGGGTTACATGGATACCCTCGGACTGTCAGATCTAGGCTATGGTCAACTCAACGTTGACCGACTCCGAGAGAATCGAAGTGTGAAGTCACGAGGATTCCCGAAGGTTGGAGTTCATTGGAACCATCCGTCAGTGGAGGACAGGTGTCAACAGATCCTTCGTTTGGGAGGATAAAACAATTCGAAGAAAGTGGGGTCACGTGGATGGAGAACTCCCGAAGGCCGAAGCGTCAGAGTACATCAGGATCTTTGAATAGAGAAGGGCATGTGTCAGAAGATCCAACACTCTAGAAGGATTGCACTTCGGAGATTTGTGGTGTCACAAGTTGAAAACGTCCGGAGTCCGAAGCTCCAAAACACCGAAATAGGAGCTTGTTGTCTTCGTGTCTGGTCACAGCCCGAGGTCATATAAAGGAAGGGGCCTAGCATGGAAAGCTAGCGCATGTTGTTCAAGTTCTTCAAAGGGGCCAGGAAAGAGCCCACAGGTTTGGAAGAACCTACACTTTGAAGAAAGGGGAACCTAGAGAGAGTTAAGGAAAACAAAATTATGATGTGCCACCCCTTAAAAGAGCATCAAGGGGTCGGGTGTGTCACAGTTGAAGCTATGCTAAACCTCTTCAATACCTTTTGAAATATCTCCAAAGGTCTCATAATCAAACTTTAGTTGCAATTCTTCTTAATCAGTGAAGAAGGCAAACTTCTTCGTCTTACCCAACATTGGCAATGGATCCAAAAAGGTGAATATGTGAGCTTCGTGGCTTAACATTTAATTTGTCTCCATTATCTATTAATCTGAAGCATTAGGTGGAGATGAGCATAAAAGCACATCAGATTGTCGGCACTCTGAGTATCATTATTTAGCTGGTAAGTTTTACATAGCAGACAGTGAATTCAGCTTCCTATGTATATTTCCATATCTACTACTTCCCTTCCAATATGATCTATAGAAGCTGGAGAAACTAGAAAGATATTTTACGGGAGAATAAAGTGCAAGAAAAAGGCATACCATTGGTGGCATGGAAAACCCACCACCAAACTAAGGAGAATGGAGGTGTTACTTGGATGACATAACAGTTTGGAAGAAAACTCCTTTATTCAAGAGGATCATTTTAACAGACACGCCAAGATGCATGGAAAGTTCTTATTTATGACCAGACTTGAGGAGGCAAAAATGGACCTTTTTTTATAAAATTGGTATGTACACAAGAGGTGATTAAGAATACTTATTGGTGGTTCAAATTCTGAGCTCTAACACCATTCAATAGGATCTTGACATCTTACAAGGTAACTGCTCCTCTTCTCTTCTGGCCGGGATTTCAGTGGAGATAGTAGGAAGGAACTGACTCTATGGCCCATTGAAAGTCTCCTGCTCTTAATTATATGGGCATTGTTATAATGCATTTAATCACCTTTTGACTGGAAAAATAAATGCATGGAAAACAAATCTTTTGTTAAGTAATATTTGGGACAAAAGCAGCAACTGGAAGGCTTGGACAGCTCACAAGTGGAACAAAAGAACCAACTGTAAGGCTCTGACGTCTTGAAGGAAGAGTTCAACCTGTTCAATAAAGCAAGAAATGGTGTTTGATAACTTGAGGCTAAAATTGAAGATCAGTGAGAAATTAAGGATGGGCTAAAGAAGCATGATATTCATAATTTTAAGCCTGCCCCACTACACAAATAATTGTTACCAAAACTGAGGTGCCCAAAGAAATCAACAATTGATGCAAAGCCCATGGCCTGTTGTTTGACAGAAGTTTCAATTTGATAGCATTTGGGAAGGCTCTGTTTGTAGCTCTATATTTTTTTTCCAGTTAAAACTCTTGTCAAAAATTAATCGGGCATCATACAAATAGTTCATATGCAAAGCATCTAAAACTGCAGTTATACATAGTTTCTGGGCATGTCCTGCTAAGAAGGCCTAAGAAATTGATGCAAACAATTCCTAGTTGAGTTCATAAATAGAAAGTCCCAAAGGCTAGATTCCTTACTAAGTTGGACATTCCCCTTTTTCTCTAAGTTTCCCCCTTTTTAACTAAAAATCAACTGAGCAAGTGTAGATAAAAACAATCATTTACCCCTTTTTAATAAATTTAATCCTCCATTATAATTTTTACTTTAATAATTAAAGTTTGAATTTCTTTACCCACTTCTTGTTATAGGTCTAATTATTTTTGTTCAGAGGTTCTGCTTAGACCTAGGTTTTAAATTCACTAGGCTTGGCAACAATTCCTAAGGTAAAATTTGTTATTAAACTTACTCATCACTTTATTCATTTTAAGGTTGATCAGGTCCTAAGGAGGCATAGTTTTCTAGGCACTAGATTTATTAACTTACTAGTTAAAATCCCGACGTTCCCTTTAGGATGCACTATGTGCTCCAAGGGTTCCACTCTCCTCTTTCCGTTTTATTTGTGCGACATTCCCTTCAATACATACTACGTGCTCCAAGGGTGCCACTTTCCTCTTGACTGAATTTGGTAGATGTCAAATTCCTGGAGTCAATACTCTGTTAGGTGATCTTGTGGGAGACTAAGGGCCTCTAAGGAATAAGGAACCTTCCTTATTGTGTGCCCCTTAGAATCATCGTGAGTGACCGTCACAATATTTCCTCAAGGCATCGTGGGTCTTCTTGAACTAGGTAATCGTTAACCTACAATTTGAGCCATGGAGGGAATACTAGTAGGTTGTGAAAGGGTTGTTGCCACACCTCTCCCTCAATGTCTCTGGTTGTCGTGTGTGACCCCTTTACTCCACATGTGAGTCTAGTCGACAAGCTATCATCATCCTGCACCCATCAACGAATCATGTCAGCAACAACAATCAACATCATAATATCTAATCCTGTGTAAATATGTCACATCAACAACATTTAAACCCTAACAATCCACTCCCTGACTTGATCCGGAGTCTAAGGGGTTTCATCGATGTCTCGGCATCCTCAACATCCATAGTCCTTCACACTTAGGAGAATCTATTCAATAGCATATGTCTATGTAAATACAACAAAATAACATATCATCAACTCCACAATATCTCATAATCATAATCAAAACAACCAATAGTATAATGATCCAGATCACTTGCATGCAAGTGTCCTCAAAGAATAAGTTTGCTCAGTGTGCCCAAGAGTGGGATGTTACATTTGGTTAAAGGAGATGTTTCGCTTGAGGTGGAAACTTAAACTCAAAGAGGAAGTAAAAGTTGTATTTAAATCAATAGTAGTAGGAAGAGGATATATCTAACACATGAATGGATTTTATAAGGTGCAGTAGAGATTCACGATAGAACACTTACAAGTTATTTCTATGGAATAAAATCTACAATTATGGAGCTAATCCAATTGATTAGGATCACCATGATCTCCTTTGGAAAAAGGTAAGACAAAATATTTTCCTTTCAACATAGGTTATTTTTATTCCTATTTGAAAACCCTATTGAGAAAGTGGTTGTTCAGAATGAAGGTCCATGGATGTATGAAAAAATGGGTCTAATTTTTCTACCTTGGAATGAGCATTTCCACATTTCTGCAGGAAAGCTCCGTCTATATCTATGGAAATGAAATTTTTTAAATACCATCAAGGACTCCCTTGGAACCTTCTACCATGTTGCCCCAAACACCTTAAAGATGGAAGGTTTTCTTTGTATTTTAGTTTTGATGAAGATCTATGGTGACATACTGGAAAAAATAAATATAGAATGGGGTGGGTTAAATAGAAATATTATAAAAACATTCATTTTGTTACCAATTGTTTTAGAAAAAAATGCATATTCTATTAGATTTCCCTATAAGAGTAGTTTCATATAGAGACAAAAAGGTGAAGGCTTTTTAAAAACGTCATCCTTGCACATGCCCCTTGGTATTGAAAATGTTAGGAAGAATGCATCTATGGCTAGTGACAAGTGTGCTTCTCAAGAGATTATGGTCCATGTAGCCCCAACAAATGTAGTTGAAAATTAGAGGTCGAAGTCTCCTTTAAAACCATCTTGAATGTAAGGTTCAATTCCAATTACAAGTTATATTTCTAAGCAATCAATATTCCTTCAATGCTACCTTAATCAAAGAGTTCCTAAGATGATTTTATTATCCCTAGGGTAGACTCTCCTCTTGTGGATTTCCTTGGAGAGCTATCACAATGCCAATAAAAAATTATACATATTATTTACAATAATGGTTTTAATTTAACAATTTTACAAATTGTTTTTTTTAGTTGGCCGAAAATTTAGTTATTAAATTGAAGGAATTGAAAATAATAAATATTAGCATTACACAATATGCTTACAATAATAGTATATAAGGGTATTGTATTCATTTTCATATTAAACCTAACAATTTCATTAATTCAAAATTACAATTTTGATAAAGAGATAGAGATTTGAATTTCACCATGAATATTGTGTTTAATATTAATAATTATATTTTTTATTTAGATTATGTTTTATATATGAGTGGTAGTATTATAAATGTAATTAATTTGATTAGTCGATATTTAAGTAAGAAGTATAATTTTTATTTACTTGTTAAAATTATTTGACTTTGTATCACATGTATTTTTTTTTATGAAGTTTTCAATATTTTAACTAATAATTCATTAAATTGAATTTTTAGCAAATTAAAAATAATTTTTCAAATTTCATTTGTTGTACTTTTTTGTTTGGTTAAAAAAGTTATCAATGGGACATAAATCTCTAAAATTGTAACTTTATTTTTAAAACACTTGTTTGTGTGTATAAGCCTATTGGGTTAGCTCAAATAGTTTGATGTACTATTTCAAGAAAGAGCTCACTATGAAGTCTCTCTAGTTGAAGTATGATTGAGGTTCATGTTTGACCGAGTATCCCTGAGATGCCAATTACTATTATGGCTAGCAATTGAACTTCCCTCCTTTTGAAAATTTTAGGGAAGAGAGGGTTATCTTGTGAGGTTTTCCTTGGAATACATACATATATAAGGCCTACTTTGGGAGAAATGAAGGGGAAGGGGAAAGGAAAAGGTACTTTATAGTTTCTGAAGAGAGGGTTTATGTCGAAAGTCCTAACTCAAAATGTAGTTAAATAAGTGAAAAGAAAATGAAGGAAAAAGGAGGCTCTAGTGGTTGAGGAGAAGGAAGGGGCAATATGATTTTCTATAAAGAGTTTTGGACCAAATACAAGAGGTAGTAGATTGTCTCCCATTGATTTGGTTAAATGAGATGTTTCTTTTGAGGTGGAAACTTAAACTCAAAGAGGAAGTAAAAGTTGTATTTAAATCAATAGTAGTAGGAAGAGGATCTCTCTAACACATGATTGGATTTTAGAAGGTGTAGTAGAGAATCATGATAGAACACTTACAAGTTATTTCCATGGAATAAAATCTACAATTATGGAGCTAATCTAATAGGTTAGGATCATCATGATCTCCTTTGGAAAAAGGGCCTCTAAGGAATAAGGACCATGCCTTATTGTACACCCCTTAGAATCATCGTGAGCGATTGTCATAGTCTTCCCTCACGTCATCGTGGTTATTCTCGAACTAGGCAATCGTTAACCTATAGTTTGAGCCACGACATGAGTGCTAGTAGGATGTGGAAGGGCTATTGCCACACCTCTCCCTCAATGTCTCTAGTTGTCGTGCGTGGCCCTTTTACTCCACATGTGAGTCTAGTTGGCAAGCTATCGTCATCTTGCACCCATCAATGAATCATGTCAACAACAACAATCAACATCATAATATCTAATCATATGTACATATGTCACATAAAAAAAATTTAAACCCTAATAGTCCACTCCCTAACTTGATCCAGAGTCTAAGGGGTTTCATCGATGCCTCGACATCCTCAACGTCCAGAGTGTTGCACACTCAGGAGAACCTAGTCAATAGCACCTGTCTATGTAAATACAAAAAAATAACATATGATCAACTCCACAATATGTCATAATCATAATCAAAAGAACCAATAGTATAATGATCCAGATCACTTGCATGCAAGTGTCATCAAAGAATAAGTTCGCTCAGTGTGTGCAAGAGAGGGATGTTACATACACCCCCTCTTGTTTTAAAATTCATCCCGAAGTTTCACAGTATGTAAATGTTGAAATAAATTGTACCACAATATCATATGTGTATCTATCAAACAAAAATGGAAACTGTTGACGCATATCATATGTGTCCTCCCAGGTTACTGAGTGTGGACTATAGTTGTCCCACTGGACCTTGACCTGATCTACTGTTCAATGCCATAGCTATCAAATGAGATGGTCTAGGATGCGGATTGGATTTGCTGTGAGAGAACCCTCATCTGATACCTGCAAGGAAATCATGTTAATAACATTTGTAGGATTAGTAACATAATGTCTCAAAACAGAAATGTGAATTACATCGTGCATACTCCTGAAATAAACATGCAAGGCTAGTTGATAGGCCATGGGACACTTCTTTTCCATAATATCGAAGGGTCCTATGAACCTAGGAGAGAGTTTAGCACCCTTTCCAAATTTGATCGAACTCTTATGCAATTTCACTGACAAGAAGAATCGATCACCAACTTCATAAATATGATCGACACGATGTGCATCGACATAACTCTTATGTCGATCCTACACTTCTTTGATGCTTTGTCTTATTGTTTTCATTTGATCCTCCATTTATTGGATCGCTTCTAGTCCCACCAAGACCCTATCCTCAAGTTGATCCTAACTCAAAGGCATCTAACATGGTCTCCCATAAAGAAACTCGAAAGTCGCCATCTTAATGGTGCTTTGATAATTGTTGGTATATACAAATTCTACCAGTGGCAAGAATTATTCCCAATGATTTTGTTGGTCCATAGGGTACATATGAAAAATGTCCTCCAAGATTTGGTTTGTTCGCTCGGTCTTCCCATCTGTCTCCGGGTGATACATGGTACTAAATTTAAGTTGGGTTCCCAAGGCCTCTTGGAAACTAGTCCAAAATCATCTTGTAAACACTGATCCTCTATCAGATATAATCCTCTTAGGCACGCCATGCAGCCTCACAATCTCAATGATGAAAACTCTAGATATGTCAAGTGCTTGATACGTCGTACACACAGGAATAAAATGACCACTCTTCGTCAGAGTGTCGACTACCACAAAAATCGAGTCATGTCTCCTTGTCGTCAGTGGGAATCCAACAATGAAATCCATCAAAATGACCTCCCATTTTGATTTCGGAATAGCATGCAGATGCAGTAATCCTGCCAAATGTGTGTGTTCAACCTTCACCTGTTCACATTCTAGACATCTTTCCACGTAGTTGACTATGTCTGCCTTCATTCCTTTCCCTAATAATAAGGGTTTAAGGTATGCCCTCATCTTCGTGACTCTAGGATGAGCCATGTACACTGTTCTATGAGCCTCGTTTAGGATCAAACTCCTCAACTCATCGTTGGGCGGTATGTAAATTCAACTTTTAAATCTCAATAATTTGTCGTTATTCACAATAAATCCCTCAAATTTTGGTACCATCATTGTGTTTTGTTCGATGAAATCCTTGACCTCTTTGTACTAGTCATTGTCGCACTATAAAGTTAGGATATTTTTACGTATATTTGTCTGAAGAGGCATCAACAAAAATATATGTGGTCTCTGACTCAATGCATCTGCCACTCTGTTCATTGTTCCTTTTATGTAAGTAATATCGAAATCATACTCGCAAAGAAATTTCGATCAATGTCGTTGTCGCGCGTTCAAGTTGGTTTGTTTAAATATGTATTGTAGACCACAATGGTATATTTTTAGTTCAAATTTTTATCTAATAAGATAGTGTCTCCAAACTCTCAAGGCATAAACAATGGCTAACAACTCCAAATCGTGCATTGCATAGTTCTCCTCATGCCTTCTCAACTTTCTGGATATGTAAGCGATCACTCGACCGTATTGCATCAAACCTCCACCTAAGCCTTCCTTGGATGTGTCAGTGCATACCAATAAGTCCACGTCCATGTCAGGGACCTTCAGTATTGCTGTTGCCGTCAACATCTCCTTGAGCCTCTGAAATTCCTCTGTGCATTTATCGGTCCAAACAAAATTCTTGTTCTTCTTCTGCAATTTCATAATCAGATTCACTATCTTTGAAAAACCCTCGATGAACCATCAATAGTATTCCACTAAACCCATGAAGCTACGCACTTCCGGGACATTCGTCGACACATACCATTCCATAATAACATCGAACTTTGTTGGATCCACAACGATACCTTCGTCGGAGATGAAATTCCCTAAGTAGTGAATCTTTGATTGATAAAATGAGCATTTATCCAATTTCCCATACAATTTGTTCTCTCGTAGACACTGTAGTACCAAGTGCAAGACCTTGTCATGATCCTCCATCGTCTGAGAGTAAATAAAAATATCTTCAATGAATACTTGGAAGAACTCGTCCAACTATTCATGGAACACCCCATTCATCAAACTCATAAATACCCCTGGGGCATTCGTTAGTCCAAACGGTAAAACAATAAACTCGTAATTTCCAAACCTCGTCTTAAAGGCGGTCTTGTAACACCCCGGGTTTCGAACCCCCATTTTAAATAATGTATTGTTACAATGTTGGGAAGCCTGACTTCCCAAACAATTATTAAAGGGACAGTATTCCAAAGAAATGTAATGTTTTGATCATTATTAATAATAAACACATCGATGGCTACTAGACAGACAAGGACTAGATTTATAGGGGGATATGATTCCACAAGAGAGGGGGCTTGAGGGGATAAATGTTTATTCCTATGTTAATTACCCTTTTTTCCTAAGGGAGGGGATCAGTTACGTGAGATTCTTGGAAAAGGCCAGGAGGTTCTTGATTCACCATGAAAATACTTAAACCCATCCCTGGTCTAATTGTGGGGTTGGTCGTTGGCTCATCCGCTCCTTCACTCCTGCATTTGTACCATTATTTCCCTCACGCCCTTCCATGCACTCACTCACCCATCCATTGACCCATCCTCACCTACATCTTGGATTGGAAAAGGGAAAGGAACTGTTGAGAATTAGCCATGGGATAGTTGGTTGTAATGGTTGTTGGTGCAATCCAGCCATGACCTGGGGCCTGCATGTCTGATATGAATTGGCATTTGCCCTATTTTTATCACAACTGTGAGTCCTGAGAGTTCCAACATTGATATTCTGGACTAGCTGTGCTGGAGGCCTTGGAAAAAGGAGAAGGACTTCCTGAGGGACTGCATGGTAGAGAAGGGTGGAGGTCCATTCTCTTGGGTGGTACAGGCTGGGTAGAAGAGAGTTGGGTACTTGGATTGTTGTGGGTGTAGGGAAACTTGTGAGAGCTTGAGAGCTAACTGGTTTGGGAACCCAAGTACACTCTGGAACCATCCTTGTGGATTCATAGCCCTGGCTTGGTGGTGACACTGCTGTTGAGATTTGGAGCATTAGTGTCTACGGTTGGGTGGAACATCCTTTGTCTGCAGCCAGTTGGTGTCACCTTTTTATAAAGATAAGTGCTCTCTGTTGTGATATTATTATCTGTGTATGAATGTATTCTACTGTGTATTTTAATTATCGTTTAACTAAATATTAGATTATGCATGCTTGCTAGATATCGTTGTGCATGTCCCTAAATCTCGTATCTTATGTGTTCTTATTAATTAAAGGAGGTATCAGTAAGAGAAAGAGTCCAAGGGAGGTCTTGTAGGTATCATGCCCCGGCCTGTGGGTGGTTGGGGATGTTACAAATTGGTATCAGATATTTTGGTTGAAACATCGGGTCGGTATGGGCCGGGTCTGTTGGTCAGAGTCTTGGGGTTGAGATCAAATTCTGACCGTAAAGTTGAAAATCTCATAAGGAATGGTGTTGCAGAATATATGTAGGATATAGAATGTCAGAGACCCATTGTAAGGGGGTTCGAAGGATCAGGACCGTCCCTCTTCGAATTCGGGATCGATCAGCACTGTAGGATCAGGAGAGATCTAGGATTGTTGGATCGGAGGATAGGTGAAAAAGGGTTGTTCGATGAAAAGGAAGCAAGGGCTAAGGTCACAACCGTCAGATCCCATTAGAGAGTGATATCAATGGACATGAGGCATTGCGGGGAACTAAGTTGCATGGGAGATAATTTCCCAAGGCGGTCCCACAATCCAAACCATGGTTTCACCAAGGGGTTACGTGTCAGCATAAGGAGAATTGCGGGGAAAAAAGCAAGTTACTACAAACCATCGATGCACACCCCCGCAAATTGAAAGGCATGCAGTGATGTGACTTTCTAGTCATCGAACATCGAAACTCCGTATAGCCAAAGTAGTTTGGGGCCATCCATCGTTAAGGAGAGATAGGTGGCGCGAGATCCACAACTCCGGAAGTTGTGGACGAGGAGGAGGTGAAATAGATGAAGTAGATCCTAACCGTCAATCACCAAGAGGTACGTGTCAGCAGATCAGTAACTCCAGAGAAATTTGTTCGATAGGTTTTCAGTTGAGATTTGAAACTCCCGAAGCTTGAAGAGTCAAAGAGTCAAAGTAAATCTCAAGCGTCATATCATCCGAGGTGAATATGGGCCGTCTGATATAGAAGAGACATGGCGTAAATCTGTGGATTTCGGGTGAAGACCCGAAGTAAGCCTCAATCGTTTGATTCAAGAGGACACGTGGAAGAATCCCATGTACTTCGAGTAGGTTTTAAGTTTGAGATTTCCGAAACCTGAAGACCCGAAAGGATCTCAGCCATTGATCTATTGAGAGCCACACATCACCAGATCCAGGGCTTCGTATAAAATCCAGTGGGGCCAGATAAGTTTTTAAATTTGAGATTTCCAAAGTCCGAAGACCCAAATTAAGCCTCAACCATCATATTAAGGAGGACATGTGGTACAGATCAGTGGACTTGGGGTGAAGACTCGAAGCGAATATTATTCGTCCGATCCAGGAGGACACATGGAAGCAGATTGACCAGGTCGAGAATTCAGAGTTCAGGAGAATTGGAAGTGTGCTAGTATGGAGACTCTCGAAGTCTCGAAGCCTGAAGAGCTGAAGTGATGGGGCACGATGATGCCACCTAGAGGTGATGTGGATCCTGGAATTCCCAAAGTGATGTGGCTTGTGGACGTCACCTGGGATGATGTGGACACATGCGATGTGTGCCACGTGTCAGTAAGTTTTGGGCATTTGGAGTATTGAAATGTCTGTTAGAATGTGACACATGTCACCCGCCGGATTGGGCCATGTGTCTGCTTCCAGTATTTCTCCACGTGGCGACAGATTGTGTAGTCTAGAGATAGGGCACTCCAGAAGGGAAATATGTGACAGGTTGCATTGGGTCAAAAACTCTCGAAGGCCCGAAGGCCGGATGACATATCAATCGTTGATTCCAGAAGACACATGTCAAAGGATCATCGAATTTGGGTAAAATAACTCCGGGAGAAAGTGCAGGAGGAAAGTTTTGAAACTTCCAAAGTCCGAAGAGCCAAAGCGATTCACAATTGTTGATTTGTGGGAGGGCACTTGTCGGAAAATCATGAACTCCGGGTAAAATCATTCCAGGAGGAGGCAAGTGAGGAAAGTTGAGACTCTCGAAGCACGGAGTCCCGAAGTGGATCTCGATCATTGATCGTGAAAGAGGATGAGCACCTTTGATCCGGTCCTGGATAAAAGTTCCGAAGTCCTGAAGCGCTGGACAAACACTTTTTTAGCTAAGCGTAGGGTCATGGACGTGGTCATATGCAGATTGAGAGGTGAGGGAAAGAGGGATAAGAGCTGAATTGGTGGTCTTCAAGATAGAAAAGTGCTAAGGAAGGATTTAGACGCAGTTTCTAGTCATGGTCACCTAGGAAGGTGGTTTGAAGGAAGTGCTTGTGCAGGATGAAATTTTGTGTCAGCCAAGGATAATAGGACACTGTTATTTTCAAAGAATGGGGATATGATATCCATGAACAAAAAAAAATAAAGAGACTTGTATCATGGTTTGGCAATTTTGTTTATCATATGCATAATTCTAACAAAATGGTCGCTTACACATTTTGCAGAATTAAGGGGTTTAAACACCTCAACTCAGGATGCGTATTGAGGAAATGGAAGAAGGTGAGGGAGCCTCCAATCATGATAAGGAGGCCAAGGGCTATAATAAAAAAGTTGGTAATGCAGAGACAGAGTCCAATGGACGCAAGGGAAAAGGAGATAAGGAAACGTTAATAAAAATGCTAAGAATCCTGAAGATGGAAGTGCATATCTACAAAGAAGACAACGAGAGATTGATGAGAGAGAAAATTCAGATAAATGATCGAGTGTTATATAGATTAAATCATTTGCAGAGGCAAATCAAGAAGATATTAAACTCAAGACAAGAGGAAGAAGGCAGGTGTCATGAAAGAAGAGATGTTCATGGAAGAGCTGGTTATTCCAGAAGTGCTAGCAGAGCTCATGGACACCACTCACCTCCTTACTCAGAAATAAATTTGTATGCATCAGATGATCTCATAAGCAGTCCATAGGTGTCTCCTATTAGGCACCAAAGAGGGAAACAAGAGGTAGACAATTTGCAAGGAGGGTTGAGGAAGCTCAAGTCACCTTCCTTTGAGGGTGAAAGAGAAAGGGAAGATGATGTTGAAGCATGGTTGCTTGGGATCAGGAGATATTTTCAGTTTCATAACTATTCATCCAACTTGGAAGCCAGAATTTCCACCTACCATTTACAAGGGAAAGATGCAATGTGGTTGGACCAACTGAAGCAAGTGGAACGTGTTAATGGAAGTAGGATCACTTGGAAGCAGTTCAAGAAGTACTTCCAGAAGGAGTACCTCTCAGAGAATTTCTATGACAAGAAAATGCAGGAGTTCTTTGAACTCGGGTTGGGAAGCATGACTATGGTAGAGTACAAGAAGAAGTTATTGGTATTGTTAAAGTATGCTAGGTTCATTGTTGATGAGAAAGTGAAAATACAGAGATTTCTAAGTGGACTGCCAACCTTTTTTAAGGAAAATATCAAGTATGATGAGCCCAATACCTTGACTGAAACCATCGGGAAGGCTAAATACTTATATGAGAAAGGATAGGGAAGAGAATATCTGCAGAAATATTGGAAGGAAAAGAAAAATGTGAAGTCCGATCAGAGGAGGAAAGGATTCAAACCTTCCTTCAATAGGAATGAGCCTAATAGAAATCATCAAGTTCAGTATGCTAAGGGATATTTCAAGAAGGAAGATTCCTTGGGAAAAAGGGGAAGACCACCAATCCAATGTTGGGGATGCAAGGAAGATCACATGTACAAGGATTTCCCACAAAGAAAGGACATATTGAAGACTATGCACAACATCCAAGAGGCTACAACAGTCGAAGCTATGGGAAGAATCTATGTGGCTTTAAATGATCGACAAGAAGAGTACCAATCCATTATTATCGAGGTGGAAGGTAATATCATAAATCATCCTGTTGTTATTTTGATTGATTCAGGATCAAGTCATTGCTACATTGATCCTAAGATAGTGTATAGATTACATTTGGAGAAAAGTAAACTTGGAAAAGCAAGTTTGGTTCAATTAGCCACTGGAACCAAAAGAAGAATCCATGATATGGTCATAAGTTGTTCCATAATTATTAATGGCGTGAATACTAGTATGGATCTAAATATCATACCATTGGGGTCTTATGATATTCTGATTGGACTAGATTGGTTGGACAAACATCATGTTGTCCTAGATTGTCATAACAAGACATTTAGATGTCTTTATGGAAATGGAAAATAGAGCACTGTGAAAGGATTTCCAAGACCCATATCTATAAGGGAGGTTTCAACCTTACAGCTAAAAAGATGTTTTATGAAAGGATGTCAATTGCATGCAGCTCATGTGGAAGAGCCAGATAATACAAAGGGGCCAAGCCTTGAATATTTCTCGATGCTATGGGAATTTGAAGATGTATTCCAAGAAATACCAGGATTTCCACCAAGGCGGGAGATAGATTTCTCAATTGATTTAGTGCCAGGAGTTGCGCCGATGTCAAAAACACCTTACATAATGAGCACACTAGAGTTAAAATAATTACAAATGCAGTTGGAGGAATTGTTGAAGAAAGGGTACATATGTCCAAGTGTTTCACCTTGGGGAGCACCGATACTTTTTGTCAAAAAGAAATATGGAGCCTTGAGGCTATGTATTGACTTCTGATAATTGATCAAGTACACTATAAATAACAAGTATCTTCTACCCCAAATTGATTATCTCTTTGATCATATAAGAGGAGAAAAGATATTTTCAAAGATTGACCTGAGGGAAGGATACCATTAGGTAATAATCAAGGAAGAAGACATTGATAAGACAACCTTTAGGACCAGGTATGGGCATTATGAATTTGTAGTGGTGCCATTTGGACTGACCAATGCACCATATGTATTCATGTGCTTAATGAATGACATATTCAAAAATTATTTGGATAAGTTTTTCATAGTATTCCTGGATGACATACTTATCTATTCTAATTCTGAAGAGTAGCATGAACATCACTTAAGACTGGTATTGTAAGTACTGAGAGAACATCAGTTGTATGCCAAGTTGAGTAAGTATTCTTTTTATGAAAAGAAGATCCATTACTTGGGACACATTATTTCATAACAGGGCATAGCAGTAGATCGAGGGAACATTGAAGCCATTAGAGGATGGCCAACACCCAGTAATGTGTCAGACGTCAGATCTATTATGGGATTACATGGCTACTACAGAAGGTTCATAGTAGGGTTCTCTAAGATTTCTCATCCCATCACTTCTTTGAAAAAGAAGGGAACTAAATTTGAAGGGACACTCAAGCGTGAAATTTTTTTTAATCTGTTGAAGGAATTACTTACTAGTGCACCTGTGTTAAAGATTTTTGACCCAAATGAAAGTTTTGTGGTACGTACAGACGCATGTAAGGAAGGACTTGGGGGATTCCTCACGCAAAATGGACATGTCATTAGATATGAGTCCATAAATCTTAAAGAACATGAGAAGAACTATACCACACATGAATTGGAACTTGTTGTCGTTGTTCAGGCCTTGAGGATGTGGACGCAATATCTCATGGGGAAGAAATTCGAATTAAGGACACACCACATTGGCCTGAAGTATATTTTTGAACAACCAACATTGAATGCTAGGAAAACAAGATGGCTAGAATTTTTAAGTGAATATTAATTCGATATCAAGCATATCAAAGACAAGGAGAATAAAGTTGTCAATGCACTTAGTAGAAGAGTACATACCATGCATGCTACTACTGTCAGTATGCATCAGTCAGACTTGAAGAGGAGAATTTTAGATGGTCTTGTTACAGAACAATATTACTTACAGGTAAAGGAACGCTTACAGCAACAACAAGGAGAGGTACAACATAAAATAAAGGAGTATGAGATAAAGGAAGATGAATTACTCATGCATAAAAAATAGAATCTATGTTCCTAGTTATGGAGAACTGAGGAATTTGGTACTGAAGGAAATGCATGATGTTCCTTATGCAGGACATCTCGGTTACCAAAAAACAATTTCAGCAGTAAGAAGCCAGTTCTTTTGGCTGGGAATGAATAAGGATGTTGTTGATTACATCGCTCAATGTATGGAATGTCATAAGGTGAAGGCTGAGCATAGGCACCCAACAGGGTTGTTGCAGCCATTGCCAATCCCAGAGAAGAAATGGGAAGTGATCACCATGGATTTCATCACAAGATTACCTAGAACAAATAAGAAACATGATTCAATCATGGTGGTGGTTGAAAAATTAACAAAGGCTGCTCATTTTGTGCCTGTGAAGACAACACATACAACGACTAATATTGCAGAAAATTTCATGAAGGAAATTTCTAGGTTGCATGGGATACCTAGGACAATTGTCTCAGACAAAGATACAAAGTTTACCCCCAATTTCCGGAGGGGATTTTTTAAAGTATTTGTCACAAATCTAAACTTTATCACAACATATCATCCCCAGATAGATGGGCAAATAGAGAGTGTCAATCGAATAATTGAAGACATGCTGAGAATGTATGTGATGGATAAGCCATCTAAGTGGGAAGATTACTTACACTTGGTTGAGTTTGCATATAATAATGGGTATCAAGATTCATTGAGAATGAGCCCATTTGAAGCCTTGTACAATAGGAAATGTGATACGCCAGTAAGCTAGGACAACCCAACAGATAGAGTGGTACTTGGGCCGGAGTTTCTCAAGGACATGGAAGACCAGGTGGTCAAGATTAAGCAGAATTTAAAGGTAGCTCAGGATAGACAGAAAGTTTATGCAGACAAGAACAATACAGATAGAGAATTTAAAGTAGGGGAGCATGTACTTTTGAAAGTGAATCCCAAGAAAATCTCTTTGAAGTTGGGTAGTTGTACAAAGTTGGCAGCCAGATTCTGAGGTCCATTTGAAATATTGGACAAGGTATTTTTTAAACTTGTATTCTTGGGTCATGGAGTTGGAGTCAAAATACATCAAATGTGTATCCCCACCCAAAAATTAAATTAAATGTAAAAATTTTGTCTCAAGTTCAACCTAAAGTCAAGGACTTGTTTTCCTCTCGAACTGTTAGTAATGGACATAATCTAGAATTGTGCAGAAGCTCCAAGAAGTATGGGGTATCTATTCAAATCTTGCAGCAGACTCTGGTTTGAATCAAGCACGCCATAGAAATTGACCCTTGGATTAACCTATTAATTGCATGCAATGATTTAATGTTTTATACAACAACGTTGCCGGTGTTGCCAGAGAATATGCCAAACATTGTGGACCTAACTAAACTTCAGAAAAGCATTCTCCATTGATCTCTTGTGTGTAATAGTTAAAGCATTATCCATTGATCTGTTGTGTGTAGTACCAAGACGACCTAGAAAATTTTAAAACCAAAGCACCTGGCAATAGATTATCTAGCTCTATAGGTAACAAACCCTCTTGAACACCAGCCTTGTTTTGCTAATCCTTCCTCTGCGGTATCCTTTGGTGCATGATTGACTAGTGAAAGAGACAATTTTGTGCTTTCCACATCTTAATAAAGGTTTTTTTTTATCCATTAAATTTTTTTGATATTCTAAACCATTTCAACATAAAATATATATATCAGTTCCTTCCCTCCGCAGCCCTTACCAAATATGTAAAGCTTGCTTGCTTTAGGGCTTGGGCGAGAGAGGGGGTTCTTTTATTTTACCATCATTTTTTGGTTCACCCCCCAGAATCACCATTGGTCCCACCAGTCCGAACCAGTGCGATGTTGGCGATATTATCTTCAAAATCAGGGTCGGCAATATTTTCTGATATTTTCATTCTTACAACATTGTTTTTCTTTCTTACAACATTTTCCGATGTTTTTCGATATTTTCCCCAATGTTGCCGATATTTTCATTTTCGGACCCTTGGCGATATTTTGCCGATGCCGATGTTTGCAACACTGGTTACAACCTTCTTAAATTATGACGTCTTGCACTCGACAGATCCTCTGTAAAAGGACATGAATTAGGCAGCTTCAAGATCTGTCAGCAGATTTGGAGTCCTCCCCTTGAAGGATGGATCAAACACAATTTCAATGGTGCCTCTAAAGGAATCCAGGTCTAGCAAGGGGAGGGAGAGTCTTCAGGGAATATATAGGGTGTGATGTTGGCCACCCTTGCTTTCTTTGTGTCTCCATCAATTGGCTATGCTATCTACTACTAGTCATGGTGGAATCCCCGACTCACAAGAGGAGAAGGCATCCAAGAACCCAGACTTATGCTGCAGCAAGGAACACCTAGCTCAAGAACCCCTTCCACATGCAAGAGTAGCTCAACAATTTCATGGCCCAACAAGGCTATGAAGTCCATTTAGTTGACCCTCAAAATCGTCCATAGTCAACGTTGAGTTTCAAACAAGAGAATTTGGGGTGCTCTCCATTCAGAGAGTTTTCAAGGAGCTTCGCTCCCCGAGCGCTCCGAGGACACTCCCAAGAGCTTAAAAAATGCTTCCGTGTGATAGGGCAAAATTGGTTTGTTTGTTTTTTTGCTTGGGGAAACCAATACAAGGTTCCAAAAGCTTGGTTTAGGCATGGCTAGAGTTCCTTGTTGGATTAAAACACTCACTCACTCCATTTTCTCTCATTCTATTTCTCATTTCACTTATTTCACTCATCTTTGCTAGTGGTTTGAGTGGGTTATTTGCTAGTTGTTGAGGAGTAGATTTGTGAGAACTTGGAAGTGAGATTGAAGGCCACCATTTGTGAGACATTGGAAGTGAGATTGAAGGCTGTCATAGTTACATTCAACCACCATTGGAGAGCTGAAGAGGTAGGCTCTAAAGCCCACTCTTGTTTGTTTTTAATTTTTTTTCCATGAGTTGTAAACTAGTATATTTAATATCTTGAATGCTTGAATGTTCTCTTCTCCTACTCTTTCCCATTTCTCCTTCACCATCATTCTATTGCAGTGAACAAGTTACTCTGAAGATTCAACAAGTATGATGGGTATGTCAATGTGGTTTATCCTTTTGGTTTCATTTTTTATTATGATGGCGGTGTTGGGACGCCGAAATATCAGTGGTGATGAGAAAGAACTAGAAGTAGGTAGAACATACCATGGAGAGGAGGAAAAAAGGGAAAGGGATGATGATAATGAAACTAATAGTGATGATGAACAGAAACCCAAAGAGAACTCAACACCCTTTTGGAAGTATGTGACAAAGCCTGGGGGAGGAAAAGGGGGTGGAACCACAAAATTTATATGCTCCCATTGTCATACAACTTACACGGGTTCATATACCCATGTGAAAAATCATCTCTATGAGATTATGCCATGGGATGAAGGTAAGACTATAGGAGTCAAAACATGTGAGCATGTGCCAGTCAAAGATAGAAACAAATACAAGAAGGAAGAGGAGGCCATACAAAACAAATCCAAAAAATCAAAGGTTGAATCTGAGAGTCAAACCTTCGGCTCGCAAAGAATGTTCAGTGGTCGATACCCATCCCCCATGCTAGTGGATTCTCACATGTGCATTCAGAGCATAGAAAAATATCAAATTTCCTAAACCAAGGTTGTAGGGATGACATGGATGAAAAAAAACTCAAGTTTCTCTATGCATGTGGCATACAATTCAATGTTCTTCACTCACCCTATTGGCATGAAATGGTACAAGCCATCAATGGTGCCCCTAAAGGATATAGGAGCCTGGGTATGACAAAGCTAGAACCATGGGAATTGACAGGGAAAGAGCCAAAATCCATAGTGCTCTCGGACAATTTACAAATGATTGGAACAAATATGAGGTATCCATTGTATATGATGGTTATTTTTCATTTCTCTTTTTTTTCGGAATTTCTATCGAACAATCCAAGACGTAATACCAAACATACACAATAGTGAATAAATATTAAGGGCAGACCATTGATAAATATTCATGGTGTGTCTACTAGTGGTGTAGTCTTCCTTTCAACCCATCACTACTTAGATCGTGACAAGACTGGTATTTATATTGCAGAATCCTTAGTTAAAACCATTCAAGAGATTGGATCATACAATGTCATTCAAGTCATCACTAATAATGTTGCTAATTGTAAGGCAACAAGAGAAATCATTGAGGATATGTAACCTAACATATTTCAATCATGGTGTTTGGTTCGCATTGAACCTATTGATGCATGATAATGTTAAGACGAAGGACCATGATTATAAATGGATTGGTACATTGTACAAGAGAGGGAAGAAAATAATAAAATTTATTACCAATCATAGCATGGCCGACCACATTTTCCACAATCACTCTAAGTTGGAGCTACTAAAGATTGCAAAGTCCAGATTTGTTAGCTATTACCTCACCTTCAAGCACCTTTTGAAGGTAAGATGGGCATTGGCTAGTATGGTCTCAAGTGATTCATGGCAGCATTTGAAATACTAGACTGCATCCACATCTGATAGACATGAACTTCAGGAGGTGGAAGACACGGTGTTTTATGGTCATTTTTGGCAACACTTTAGGTATGTTCTGTGATTCACCAAGCCCGCTTATAGTATTATTCGGTTTGTAGATACAAATCAGCCAGTGATTGGGGAGGTGTATGAGTAGATAGACCACATGTTAAGCCAAATCAAAGACATTGTTGAGCCAAGAGATAAAATCTTATATGATCATATCCATAAACATGTGATCAAAAAGTGGGATAATCTAAATGTTCCACTTCATGACCTTACATTTGTCCTTACACCCAAATATTATCTTCCATATTGATTGGCCCAACTAGCACCTGGGGGTGGAGTTAAGAGAAAACCACACATTGATCTAGAGGTACAAAATGGGTATATGCTTGCATTAGACAAGTTGGTCCTCAATGAAAAGGAGTGTGCTCAAGTACGAAGCCAATTGAACAAGTACATCAATGAACATGGAGTCTTTGCTAACCTACATGCAACTAAAGATTGAGCTAGATTAAATCCTATCGAATGGTGGAACATGTGTTGAGAATTATAGCTCGGACATGAACTTCTGCACAAGTTCCGTGTGAATGTGCAAGAAGTATTTCGAGATATTTTCGAAAAGCAATTCTATTTTCGAAAAACAAATTCTATTTTATAATTCACTTTAGTTAAAAAGTGAAAGCCTTATTTTTAGCAGTTGAGTCTAAAAAGTGTATATCAAGCATGCATGACTTAGACTAGGAGTAATCTCAAAAATAGATTAGGGTTTGGTCTCAGTTAAAACTATAAAGATAGGGAAAGATAGAGAGTTCAAACACACAATAACACTTGAGCAATTGAACAAGTTGAGTGACAAAGAGAGAGAGACATCAAGGAGCTAGGAAAGAGGCATCTCTAGGAAACAAGCAGTCCTACATAGTTCTATACAAAGTACGAAACAGTTTCATACATTCATATGGACAAACTCGTATTGGCACCCGTACAGGTCGTACAGCCATGCAACAAGTCGTACTCTCCCAACAAGTTGTTCCACTCAGTTTGAGGTGCTTTTTTGGTATCTGTGCAGTGCTATTTTTTGGGCAGCTTGTGGAGGTTTCCTTGTAAGTTTTTTGAAGGAATGAAAAGCTAGTTTCGAAGGGGTAATTCCTATGTTGTGTGAAATTAATTTTTATGCTTCCGCTATTTGATTTCCAACTATTGTGTAATTAATGTTATGGTTTGAAATTTGTTTCTGAAATAATTAAATTCATCAACCTACTTGTTTGATTGAGATCATAAGGACTTTAGTCACCTAGAGTTTGGAAATTTTCACATGATATGAAAGCTTATTTATCTAATTGAGATTCTCTAGGATTTGCAGTAGTAAATCAACTACAGGGAAGAAGAACCAACAGTGAGATGGTTTCAAAGATTTATTTTCAAATTTGGGAGTTTGTGCAATAGATCACAGAGATGGCATCAACTAGCCTAAAGTTTGAGGACAGATTAGATGGTGCCTCGAATTTCTTATCATGAAAGGTGATGGTTACACTCTTACTAGAAGAGAATGATCTTTGGGATATTGTCAAGAACATTGCTACTATGCCTACAGATCTACGAGAATCGGTAACTCACAACAAAAGGGTAGTGAAGGCAAAGCAGATGATCTTGGATGTTATAAAGGATCATCTGATCCCTCATGTATCCAAGAAGAAGACAGTGAAGGGTAAAGGGTGTGAGAATTCCCAAGCCCTATATGACTAAAGTCCTTATGACCTCAATCAAAGAAAAAGATTGTTGAATTTAATTATTGCAAAAATAACTTCATATCATAGCATTAATCACACAATAGTTGGAAATCAAATAGAGAAACTATAAAATCAATTACACACATACACAGGTAATTACTCCTTCAAATCTAGCTTTTCATTCGTTCGAAAAACTTACAATTCACCTCCAAAAGCTGTCCAAAAAACTGCACTGCACGAATACCAAAAAATCACCTCAAACTTAGCAGAACAACCTATTGGGAAAGTATGGCCTATTGTACGGCTATATGGCCTATCCGTATGGACTGTACGGACGACGTCCACACAACTATATGAATTTGTACATTATTTTTTGTACGACTATATGGAATTGTTCTGTACAACTGTACGAACTGTTGCATGAGACTGTGTGTTGCTGGAAACTGGCTACCTGCACTTTCTCCCTCTCTGTCGCTCAACCTGCTTAACTACTCAAGTGTTCTTGTATATTTGAACTCTCTATCTTGACCTGTATTTATAGTTTTCGTTGAGACCAAAGCCCTAATCTATTTTTGAGATTACTCGTAGTCTAAGTCATGCATGCATAAAATACACTTTTTAGACTCAACTGCTAAAAATAAGACTTTCACTTTTTAACTCAAGTGAATTGCAAAATAGAATTACTTTTCGAAAATTACTTTTTCGAAAATATCTCAAACTAATTTCTATTCGAGCTATAATTCTCAACAAAGGGAAGGAACAGTAGAAGCACGTAGCAGCCTCTACAGAAACTGAGATGAACGAGTTTGTTGCCAAGTTCGAGAAGGATTTCCCATTGGTATCTTGTCTTTCTACCAGCACAATTCCCAGGAATGTGTGGTATGTGGATAGTGGGGCATCTTGACATCAGCCCGATAGTTGTTTTCTAGTTTGAAGAAGCAAGACTCAAGAGTATAGGTTGATCTTGCTGATGATGCCAAGTACCCAGTAGCAGGAATTGGTACTATTTCCTTCCAACTCAAGTCAACTAACTCTTTGGATTTTGACAATGTCTTGTTTGTATCAGGTCTCAGGAAGAATTTTCTTTTAGTTTCGGTCATGGAGGATAAGGGCTTTGCAATTGAGTTCAAGAACCAACAAGTCCTCATCAAGCCAAAGGATTCTAAGCCAAGATATAGCTCAAGTAATAGGGGTTAGAGAAGATAATGTGTACAGCTTGCAAGGCGAACCTGTTCGAGCCTTGGTGCATAACAGTGACAACATGTGCAAGTTGTGGCACAAGAGAATGGGGCACCTACAGTACAAGGTGTTTCCTATTATGAGGGAGATAGTCATGGGTCTTCCAAAGTTTAGTATTGAGCAACATGGTGTATGCACAAGGTGCAAATTTGGCAAGTATGTCAAGGTTGTTTTCCCAAGCAACAAGCATAGGTATAAGGGGATTTTAAACCTAGTACATTCGAATGTTTGTGGACCAATATCAGTGGCATCGATAACAGGAAGAATGTATTATGTTTCCCTTATTGATGATCTTTCTCGCAATACTTGAAACTACTTCTTAAAGACCCAAGATGAGGTCTTTAGCAAGCTTCGGGAGTTCAAAGCTCTAATTGAAAACCAGACAAGGAAGATGATCATGTCTTGAGATCAAACAATGGGGGAGGGTATACCTCCAAGGAGTTCAAGGGTTTCTGCAAGGAGGCGGGAATCAAGAGGGATTTGACGGTTCCATACAACCCACAACACAATGGGGTTGTAGAGCAGAAGAATCGATCCATCATAGAGGTTGCTAAAGCCATGATACATGACTTGGACTTGCCCATGTTTCTTTGGGAAAGGGCATGTAAAACCGCAGATACATCCAAAACCAATGTCCTCGTAAGATCTTGGAGGAAAAGACACCAAAGGAGGCATTCACTAGTGTAAAACCAGAGGTGAGTCATTTCTACATCTTTGTTTGTCTAGTTTATATCCATGTACCGATAGAGAAGAGGAACAAGTTGGATCCCTCCAGCAAGAAGGTTTTGTTTGTGGATTACAATGAGACTTCAAAGGCTTACAAGATCTATATTCTAGAGTAGAGGAAGACATTAGTAAGAAAGAATGTAAAGTTTGAGGAAGACTTTGCATCCGTGAAGTCTCATGAGCCTACTCCAGTGGCAAAGAATGAGGAGCAAGAAACTCTGAAGGTTGAGTCGGGGCCACCAATGGTTTCCAGGAGAGTACAACAGTCTTCAAGTGAACGGGGGGAGACAGGAGCCCCTTCCACTTCTGTCAGGAGACCTTGATGGTTCATTCAAACATTGATGGATGCTCGTGAACATGTTGAGACTCCTAGGAGCACATTCAAAGAGAGCAGACCTCCAAAGAAGTTTCCAAACTACATGGCGTTGATGAGCAACATTCTAGATTCTGAGCCTTCCAATTTTCAAGATGCAACAAACCAGCATGTAGGGAGGGATATCATGGTGTCGAAGTACACCTCCATCATGAAAAATGATGTTTGGGACATAGTTCCAAGACCAGAGGGGAAGTCGGTTGTGAATTCCAAATGGCTCTACAAGATCAAGCATGTTGCAGATGGCAACGTTGAGAAGTTCAAAGTGAGGTTTGTGGCAAGAGAGTTCTCCCAGAGAGAGGGAGTGGACTACGAGGAGACATTTTCTCCAATCACCAGGTACACTTCCATTAGAGTATTTATGTCCTTGGTTTCATTTATCGGATGGAGTATACATCATATGGATTTGAAGACAACGTTCCTTAATGGGATCATTGAGGAAGAGGTGTACATAGAGCAACCTCAAGGATTTGAGGTAAGTGGGAAGGAGTCCCATGTGTGTGGGCTTAAGAAAGCCTTGTATGGACTCAAGCAGGGACCGAGAGCATGGTATTCCAATACCGATGGATGGATATCTGCAGTGTATGAGCTTCACCAAAAGAGAAAAGATCTTAACTTATATTATGTATTTGTTCAAACCAATCTACTCATTTTGGTGCTATATGTAGATGACTTTTTTTTCTTACAGGTGCGGAGAAGCTCATTGTAGAGTGCAAAGTAAACATGGCAGTTGAGTTCAAGATGGAGGACATCGACCTAATGCATTACTTCTTGAGTTTGGAGATTTGGTAGAGAACAGGGGAAATTTTCTTTGGGCAGGGTAAGTATGTAGTTCAGATCCTAAAGAGGTTTCGAATGGAGGACTACAAACCTATGGCCACACCCATGATCACTAATCTAAAGGAGGTGACAACTTCGTATTCAAAGTTAGTGGATCCCACGTTGTATAGGCAGCTGATAGGATCTTTGATGTATTTGGTTAACACCATGCCAAGTATATGTTTTGCAATGAACACCTTAAGTTAGTTCATGGTAGAGCCAAGGCAGGAGCACTGTGTAGCAGCAAAACATGTGCTTAAGTATTTGAAGGGCTCAGTGGAGTATGGTATGAGATATCTTGGAGATAGTGAAGTGAAGTTGTAGGGGTATATAGACTCAGATTGGGCAGGGAGTGAAGTAGACAAAAGAGCACCTCAAGTGGTTTCTTTAGCGTAAGATTAGCAATGATATCTCAATTCAACAAGAAGCAGACTTTTGCGGCACTTATCTCAGCAAAGGAAGAATACATGGCAACCAGTACGGCTTGTTGTGAGGCCATCTAGCTTCGCAAGTTACTTGCAAAATTGTTTGGTCAGGAGTTGGATCCCATGGTCATTTACTATGATAATCAAATTTGTATTAAACTCTCTAAGAATCCAATGTTTCATGATAGGTCCAAGCATGTAGAGATAAGATATCACTTCATACGAGACAAGGTTTAGAAGGGAGCAGTGAAGCTCTAGTATATTCCCACGGATCAACAAATCGTTGATAGTTTGACCAAGTTGTAATGTCCCCAAATAGAATTGTGCTAGCTTTACTGTCTAAAGTAGTTCTGGCTATACTTTTTATATGTTATTAAACTGATTGGGAAATTTCCACAAACATATTGCACATAACCCATAGATAGGCATTTTGACAAACATGTTGCATACACCATAAATTAGAAGAGATAATATGTAACATTATTAATAATGGAATCTTGATCACACAATAAAATGTCTAGGGTTGTTGTAGCAGTTGTGACAAATCAGCAAATAGTAAACTAAAAATCAAAACCTGGTGTAGTGCCTTGATCCCTCCTAGTAGATGGTTTCTCCAATCTGCAGAAGGCTAACTCCAAATCTCCAATCCTCCTCCCAGAATGATGCAATAACCCTGTAAACCTCTGCTAAAGGCGATGACGAGCCGCTCCAATGACACCTACTGCGGCAATCTGTCCGCCCTTACCCAAAACAACTTTGCAACTTCAGAGCGCAGAGGGCCTTGTAGGACGAGACTAGAAAACCAGTAGGGCCTTGCGAGACAAGGCTTGAAAACCAACAAGGGCCTCGTGGGACACCCTATGCTCAAACCACAAGGGTGACTCCTGGTACAGTTTCCCAAAATCCCCCGAGCACCTACAAAATCAGAGTATGGCCTCCTTCGTAAGGTTCCACCAATCTCTTGCACAAGCCGATCTTTCTTCTACTGAAAACCAAACCCAAAAATTGAAGCTCAAATGGAAATCCTAGATGGATTTCCCTCTTGTCTAGCTAGGGTGGATATTGCACCACTGAAACCCAACCAATAGTGGAAGGGTTTTGTTAAACCCTAATGAAACAATGGCTCCAAGAGCACTTCCAAAATGAGAGATCAAATCATAATCAAAAGTGAGTCTCTACCCCTCCTTTTATCATTTTTCCATGTCTTCTAGAATTTTCCCCTTTTTGACCAAATCAAATGTGACTCCTTTTGACTAAATCAAATATGACCCTTTTCCCCTTTAACTTTCACTTTAAGATTAAAAGTCACTTTTAATAATGCTTAAGTAACATATTAATCTGAAGTTACTTTATTTCCTTAATGCCGCTTTAAATACATAACATCTCATAATTAAGTGACATTAAATAATTCCTTTTGACTCCATTTTTCTTCACTAACAAACCACAAAAGTCATTTCCACTGTCGAACATGGGAATCCAAAAATGGGTACATGACACAAGCCTTTGGAAAAAGGGAAGTTTGAGGCATTCAGAAATAGACTTGGATTGGTGCAGAATTCCTTCCTCGCTAAGAGGGAGTGTCGAACATTATAGCTCAAACAAAGACTTCCACATAGGTTCCATGTGAACATGCAAAAAGTCCTTTGAGATATTTTTGAAAAATAATTTAATTTTCAAAAAGTAATTTTTTTTTGAAAAAGTAATTATATTTTCAAAAAAAAAAAATATTTTGTATTTCACTTTAGTTAAAAAGTGGAAGTCTTATTTTTAGCAGTTGAGTCTAAAACGTGTATTTCATGCATCCGTGACTTAGACTAGGAGTAATCTTAGATATAGATTAGGGTTTTGGTATCAACTAAAACTATAAAGATAGGTCAAGATAGAGAGTTCAAACACGCAAGAACACTTGAGCGGTTGAGCAGGTTGAGTGACAAAGAGAGAGAGAGAGCAAGAAACCATGAAAGAGGCATTTCCATGCAATAAACAGTCTCGCACAGTTTTGTACAACATATGGAACTGTTCCGTACAGTAATACGAAACAATTATGTAAAGTCGTACGGAAATCTATACAGTCGTAGGGACACAACTGTACAAGCCATACAACAGGTTGTACTCTCCCAATAGGTTTTTCCGCTCAATTTGAGGTGTTGTTTTGGTATCCATGCAATGTTGTTTTTAGGGAAGCTTGTGGAGGTTACCTTGTAAGTTTTTCGAATGAATGAAAAGTTAGTTTTGAAAGAGTAATTACATGTGTTCTGTGAAATTAATTTTTATGCTTCTGCTATTTGATTTCCAACTATTGTGTGATTAATGCTGTGGTTTGAAATTTGTCTCTGTAATAATTAAATTCAGTGATCTACTTGTTTGATGGAGATCATAAGGACTTTAGTCACCTAGGGCTTGGGAATTTTCACATGTATGGCTCCTCTACCACACATTTGCATAAATTGGCAGTGAGAGTGCTTTCACAAGTTGTTAACACTTATTCTACAAAGAGGTGTTGGAGCACCTACAACGTCATCCACAATGTGGAGAAATAGCTTGAATGTAGATCGGGCAAAAAGCTTGTTTATGTGCACTACAACTGAGATTATTGTTCCATTATTGTGAGGCAGCAAAGAATGATAAAACATATACGACTTGAGAGAACAATCCAAAGGAGGCTAAATTGGAGGATGGTACCATAGTTTTGGAGTGCTTAGAAGCCAAAATTTTGGGTGATTAGGATGGTGAATATTCATGGAGCAAACATGCCACCCCCATCCACTAGCAGGCTTTCAGATGCAAGAGTTTTGCCTTTAGCTTCACAAAGCCCAGCATTGTATGGGGACCATGTAGTTGTTGGTCGTGTTCCAGAAACACTTCCACCTACCCCTGCTCCTCTTCTTCATAGATCACGGGAAAAGAAACTAGAAGTTTCTCGTGGCAAGAGGAAAGCTTAGTAGATACTAGATCTATTTTTTTCCCTGTTTAGAAGTGGTCTCTAGAACTTAGTACTTTGTCTTTATTATTGCCTATTTTGTAAACATTATATGGCATTTTAAGCTTGAATTTTGAACTTTGAACCTACCTTTGAATTGTTTTTACAACTCTTTGGTAATGAATATGATGCTCTATTTCATTTTGTGGTTGATGTTATCTGTTACAATTTGTTGATAACAAATTTTATATCTTCAAACTTGAAGGTTGATGTTGTGGTTGATGATTGATCATTTGATGGCACTGTTATAAGTTATAACTACTAGATGATTAATGTTATATGTGTAGTAAATGGTTGATGCTTTAATTATCATCATTAATCCAGTAGTGAAATCTATGTTTTCATGTTTTTTTGTAGCTGAATCAGCATTCTGCATGTTTTTTACAGCTGAATCAGCATTCTACATGTTTTTTTTAATATATATGCATCAAAATATATTAAATTATGTATTATATAAAAAACACTCTGCTCCCGGAAGCTTTTTGAAAATTGCACTTCCTACTCCCAACAGCCTTTGGCCATATTAATCACTGTGATGGCCGAGGAAGTAGTTTTCAGTAGTGTTTTGATAAAAGCAACAGTTCTCTTGCTATCTTGGATGTATATGGATCTCCTTTGAGATAATTTTATATTAATAAAAAAACCACTTGGACGCAACACATCATGCAAATGAGAAAGCATATGTACCCATATGGTGCATGCAGTCCATGGAAACTATCTGCACCTCCATTAAAACCCCAAAATCTCTGAACGTGAAACCAACAGCCTCCATGTAACGTATATAACAACCCAGAGTTCGGTGCATCACCAGGATCCACGCAGCATCGTTCCCCTTAGCTCTAACTCAGACAACCCATGTCACGGAACACGTAGTGGGTTGGACCATGGGATACATGGATGCAGCAGTAACGAAGTAAATACAAATGCATTCAAAAACAATTGAAAGACAACCGCATTGCCCACCTCCTATGAACCTGTATTTTAACTAATCTCATAATTGATACAATGGGATTTTCCATGTAAATTGAATATGCGACCCAACGCCAACTAAAGGTTACTGCACCGGTAAAAATGAAATTTCAATTATTGGATTATATAAGCTGCTTGGAACTTGGCATACATTATATAAAACAGTGTCTTGTTGATTATTTTTGTATTTACTCCATTATTGTCAAGCTCATTTAGCAAGTTGAATCTGTCATAAGCATTGAGGGGGGAAGCAAGATTCATTGATGTACATCATAGTTGTTGAAATAAAGATGGATCATACAATTTCAGAGATGGATAACATGAATTCCATACTCTGGGTAGATAGTCTTTGACAAGTTTTTTTCCTCCTTTTCTCTAGCACCTAAGGAGCATCAGTTTATACAGGGGATGCCCATTATTAATACACTATACAAGGGATGCCCATTATTGATACCCCAGCACACACTCACTTCAATAATTCAAAATGCGGGCATGCAAAGTCCACACACAAATGTCTATACCAATGAAATTTAGGACATAATCTTACATAAGCCCAAGCCCAATCCCTTCATCCCTTGTTCTTGTTCAGTGCCCTACAATTAAGCTTTCTATTTCAACCTAGTTGTGGGTATGGAAAATAGTTTTGTTACAAACTTATGGGAACTACATTGTTTTAAGCACACTACAAATACCTCAACTAGAGTTGCAGTATTTTTATGAAGATGTCATGATGGCAATCCCATAGTCACCATTCTCCCCTATGTGGAGGACATACTTGCAACATTTCACATTGTTTTAAAAACTATGTTATATCATTTGTCAGGGACTTTGGGATGCAGGAACTAAGTAAAACTAATGTATGAAACATCAAGAAAAACCCAATTTAAGGTAAGTTGGCTAAGGAACATATATATATATATATATATCCACGGGGCTCTGGTTTAGTGGTTGGGACAGGGTGCTGCCATGCAAACAACCCGAGTTCAAACCACAGCAGGTGTGGAGCTCTTGTGTGTGTGAGTGTGAGGGACAGTGTTTGACAGTGACCTCCCGTGAAACATGTATGACAAGCCAAATTGCTTTTAGTGGAAGTTAATAGGATACTCTACTCTTGTAATTAAAAGCTAGTCGTGGCTAGTTAACAGTTAAAAAATTGTAAGAATTGTTTTTTCAAAATAAATTTTCCACAAGCAATAGGGGATTGCCTGGCATCTCTATACATGTTAGGGGACACCCTAGTACACCCATTTGCAGGAGACATCTCAGGGATGCCTGCTTTTGAAAAGGGATGTCCCTGAGCCATTTCCTTAAATCTGCCTAAAGCATATTTGGTAGCCATTAACTCTTGAACCTTCCTAACATCGTCTTAGGCATAGTTGGTACTTCATTCTTAAGGATCAGGGTGCTGATGTAATTATTTTCTAACTAATAAATGTAGCTAACAGCAGGTAGCATTTAGGCAAAAAACAAAAGACAAATCTTATGTGAAAAGATAGAATCACATCTTAAGGTCTTCCTCAACAGTGTAGGGAGATAAATATCTGTGTAGTAGAAATTAGAATAGATCTATTTAGAGAAGGATGAATATGCAAAACCACGTTGCAGGGTGCGCATATCCAGACCTAGGGAACAGGAACCAGGTAGTGGTATGCATACCCGGCACCCACACAAGTACATATCCTCACATACCCCATGTGCCAAGGCATGGCCTGGTACCTTTGCTTATAAATCCGGGAACATACCCTAAAAGTGGGTATGCATGCCACCAATTCCCAAAAACAACTATTTAGAAAAAAAAAGCACATACATAAAAAAGAAGGTGGAGCCCAGCTGTAAAACCTTAAACATCTCTTGCTGAACCCGTTTATGAACAACAAAACCCTAACTAATCTCTCCTATTTACATTTCCATTCTCAACCTGAAGATATATAAGAAAATAATTTTTATTAATGTCCACAAATGACCAAGAATATGTCAATGGGACTAGAGAGTACAATCAGTGGCCACTCAACTACAGAAGTGTCTAGAACACTCCTAGATACTAATATGTTATCAAAATAACAGAGATACAAATGACAATACCAGAAAGAGAAGAAAGTGAGCAGACAAAAACAGAGGTGATAAAATCCTAAGAGGCATGGGACCCTAGATCAACATCAGCATCATAAGTAGAAATACAAGAAGAAGAGACAAGCAGCCCAACAGAGAAGAAAAAGACGATTAGGGTTTTCTGTGTTGTATTTCTTGCAAGGAAATTGTGGACAGCAGTAGAGATTGAAGAGGCTAAGTGTTGAACTCCATCTAGCGTAAATATTTTCAGTTGCAAGAATATTTTCTCAGCATTTTCAGTTTCCTCAGTCTTAAAATTTCACTTTCAAATTCTTATTCTTATTCTTCACTCAAATTTCTCGATCATGGCAACAAATCCTCTCTATCCATTGTGGAAATATGTTTAGAGGACAAAGGAACCTAAGGGCGCAGGGGGGACATCAGAAATCAAGTGCAAGCTTTGCCACACACATTGGAAAGAACATATACTCAGCAATTTTGTCATTTCTATTTCATTTTTCAAAATGCCTCAAGTACTCAGCTATGTTGTTTTTTCTGTTTCATTTCTAGAAATGCCATTGGGCAATTTTTTAATGTACTTGGTGTAAGACTTGGGAGCTATCAATGAGAATGACAAAGTTTTTCTTATCAATGCTCAATGTTGATTGTTAATTGATGAATGTTTCAATGATTTGTATGATTTGAATATGAAAATGAATCTGAATCACTGCTAATTTACATAAATTTCAGTGATTTTTTTAGCTTTTTTACTTTTTCGTATAAATAAATATTTATGTGTCTACCCCTGACGTACCTCTGTTTCAAAAAGTGTTGAACCCATACCCATACCCATACCCACACAACCTGGCAACTTAGATGTAAAATATATAACCAAAATTGAATTACTTATAGTGGTTTCCTATACCACTGCTGTAATATCCCAAAAAAAAATGCCCCAAAATCTCTCTCCACAACCCAAGTTTCAATGTCTTGCCAAACAATCATAGTAGTACTATCTGCATCCATCTAATATCTACACAGTTATATTAACTTTAATGTGCATATCCCTTGTCCCTGATTTTAATAAATTGGGATCATGCCTGTAGCCCTTGTCATCCAAGCCAGTCTGAGATGAGTAGACGAAAGTAAAACATTCTTCAAAGAGAGTGCAATACAATTTCATTAAAGTGATTGATCCATTTGTATGATGGAACCCAAACACAAAGCCATTAAAAGACTCTAAGAAGAAACCTTTGTCTGAAATAGACAGGCTAGCAATACACACCATTGGTTTATCCCAATCTAGTTCAAGAAATTGTTCATCAAATGGCAAGTCAGCACAAGGCAAAACCAAATGGTCCCTCATGAATTAACATAAAGGGCTACAAATTAAAGCTATATAAATAAGTTCATTAAAGCATCATTCATGATCAATTAACATCCTTAACAAAGGCATATCAAACAGTCTTTTTAAACTAAGGTAGCAATGCAAGCTGAAGAATGTTTTCAACAACAGGAACAAACAAGATAGCACTAGATGAGAAGCAAATGTAGATTGGCCTCAGCCAAATTAAGACAAAATGCTAACTCAATTTCAAGCTAACTAGGGCTAAGGTTGGCACTTAAAGAAAATAATTGTGGTATAGTATTCCATTTGCAAAACATTCACATGTCATGAAACTCCAGGATTCAAGAATATTTTGTCCTTCGCTATAAAATATAGTTTACACTAAAGCTACCATAGACATCTACCAGTCTCTGAAAGTAAGATCATACAACTGAGTGACAATTTTAGAAGAAACTTCAAAATTAACTTTTCACTTGTTCTGATGAAATAACCACTGCCTCTAAGAATCTTCCACGAACTTAGAAGTATCTCCACTTACATGAAACTGTCTCTCATGGTATTGAGCTTTTATTACAAAAGTTTCCATCTCGCGACATATGGAGCTAAAAAGGACAAACGAGATGGATATAGGCACATAAACAAAAACACCTCACTTTGAGGGCCCATAAAATAATCAGAAGTATATAAAATGACAGCATCCATCTCCCAACATATGGAGTTAAAGAGGACAGACAAGATGGATATAGGCACATTGAGGAAAACAACTCAATTTGAGGGCCTATAAAATAATCAAAAGTATATAAAATGACAGCATCCATCTCCCAACACATGGAGTTAAAGAGGACAGACGAGATGGATATAGGCACATCGAGGAAAACACCTCACTTTGAGGGCCCCTAAAATAATCAAAAGTATATAAAATGACAGCATCCTTGAGCGAATACAACTTAAAGATATCATCCTCAATTTTAAGAATATATTAGTATGCTTTGACTATTCCAAAGCTCCACAATTCCTCTTCAAATACATACTAAACCAATGCAAGTTCACAAATATCAAATACTGGAACTAGCTGTACAGAGGTCATTCAACCAATGATAGATACAGTATCTTTACCTCTGGATAATACAAAATATCTGAAAAATCGATGCCCACTTCCCTCTCTTGCACACTTGATAAATTAAAACTTACCATGTCAGAGCCGCAACTAGCTGACACATACCCAGCACAGCATTGCAACAACTTATCGTTTGGAAGAGAAGGAAAAACATTAGTGAGGAAACAACTTGTCATATAGAAGCCTCAAGTGTGCGGTATCATTGACCCTCTGGACCTGCCATCCCGTTTTTGAAGAATGACACAGAACCGTCATGGAGGAATGATCTATACAGAGTTTGTCAGTCATAAGTGGGGTTGACCCAAGCAGGCCTGTGAGAAGACACTTTATAGCCATCCCATGAGTAAAAATACCCACCAAATCAGACCGCCTTCTGTCTTGTTCCTCTTGCTGCCTATGTCTGTCTCTAGGAGACAGCTCATCTTCAGTCTCATTGTCTCCCATTGTTACATACTGCAGCCTGCTTTTACCAGACTTTCTTCTAGTTGGGTATTTCTGTCTATTGAGCAATTCCCATTGTGAAACAGTTGACCCATCCCCAGCTTCAATTGGATGAACTTGCATTAATGCATTGTGACTGCTATAGCCCTTGATTTCATTCTGATACTGTGCAAAATCCGTCTGCTTTGACCTCTCAGATTGCTTTAGCACCTTGTTGTTCAAAAATTCTATCATACGGAATTCCACCTGCCGTTGAGACTCCCCACCTGGGGCACAAAAGTCGGGCTGAGATCTGTTGATAATGTTGACCATTTCAGGAGTGTAAATATCCGAAGAATGGCAGCCTTCCCACTGCCCTTCACTCATTTCTATCAGCTCATCAGACCACACTATCTTCTCCTCCCGTATATTTAGTTCCTGCATTAATAATTGAGAATGAGGTAACCAGCAAAATATTAGCTCTGTGTAATTAGCAGCCAAGATTCACCCTTTGAAAGGAATTTCACCCGTGGAATCATGCCCCACATTGCATGCATCTGCAATTTTATTATATAGTACTGAAATCACAACCACCAGTTTAAAACTGCAAGATACTAATCATCAGAACAACCCCACTTTATCCAAGGGACTGGAAAATCTGTAAGAAAGTTGGGCAGAAACCTGATTTCTCATGTAAGCTATCAGTTGCACCACTGAAATTAACAAAGTAGGCAAAACAAAGCAGACAACCACAGTAAACCATGGCAGAGGTGCATACTCTGAGTGGTAATGTGCATTCCCCTGATGGCATTCAGCCTATATTGTTGTGTTGTATATTGAAAATTAAAATAAACATGATACTAGTTTCAATAGATGGAAGACATAGCGTGTAACCTTCAAGGAATGCATATGTCACAAAACGTTTTTCAGTAGTTGCCAAGCCAATTGGATTTCTTGTCTTAAACCACTCTGAACAAGGTTGAGAATCCTGGGGACCTGGGTCCACAAGCAGAGACTCCTTGAATAAAAATTTGACCACCATTTGTGAGAAATTGCTACTAGTTAACCATTACTCCAAACCTAAAATCTTTGCATCAACAAACTTACACAGTGCTGAGCTAACAAGATATGTACTGGTCTAAAAAAATGGGGCCTGATTATCAACTTAAATAGAAACATGAAAAACACTAGCAAAATCAGAACCAACTCACAGAACTTCTAACTTGAAAGAGAGAAATAATCAAAGAATACATTTGCAAAGCATGTATTCATAATATATAGTTGCAGATTTCAAATATATGCATTAATTTTTTTATTTGAGCCAAGCTAGCTAAGCTCATGGCTCAAACATAACTACATGTTTATTGGACACCTGCATTCTTACCGTGGCTTTGGAGGTTTGAACTACCTGCTTCCAAAAATTTTATCTTCACGGTCTATCTGTTTACAATTTCACTCAGTGGTCTGGATGACCCAAGACACTCTCCAAATCACTTTCCCCAAAAAAATCTAACAAAGTTGCTCAGAGGGGAGGGAAAAGAGGGTGAAAGGTAAAAGCCCATTAGTCTGCCTCTTCATGCCCTGAAAAGAGGGCGGACCTTACTCGTACTGAATTGTACTGTTCATTGTAATGTAACCACTGAAAATCCTAATGCACTAGGGGGCGTCCATAAAATAACTTCAGGATCACAAGATTAAGAATCTAACCACATAAAAACAAATATTGAAATCTGCAAACATACCTGGCAGACAAACAATGCAGTTTGTTTGGCGCGTTCCAGAGGGGAAGAATACACCTCATCAAACAGAAGCCCTTGTGAATTCAGGAACACAGCCAAAGCTCGGGCCTGCCTCTTCCCATCAGCAGTCAGAGTTGCCGAGGGACATCTGCCAGCAATCAAATCCGGCCTTTCATGCAAAGTGCTCTCTGCATGGTGGATCAAGTACACCTCTGTGCGGAGATCCTCCTCAAAGGCATCAAAACCGCCATTGGAATGATGATAATCATGGTGATGAAGGGAATTTGTATGATTCACTGGAGGCAAATGGGTCTGTGACAGAACATGGTATGGGTCCCAAACTCTAACCGAAGAGCCCAGATATGGAGTACCAGCAGATGATAACTGTGGAGATAGAGGGGATAAAGAAGGATGACATGGAAGAACCTCGGGCTCCTGTTCCAGGACCTTCCTTGGTTGCCTATCTTGATTTTGCTGCAGCCTTGATACATCTTCTTCTTCAATTTCTTCTTCTTCTGGCTCTTCAGGGGTGGATTGCATTGAACCCATTTCAGGAATGGGTCTGAGAAACCAACGGAGGGCAGTCGAGAGCAGCCTCCGTTATTGGGTGTCGTTTCAAGACCGGCAGCATTCTCTGGACTATATTCTCTATTGCCACAGCCAAAGCATACTCCTATTCCTGGATTATGCTTCAAATTTTTCGGGTTTCCCGAGATCCAGCCAACAACATTAAATTCGGATCTGGAAATGTGAGGATAACCAATGTCAAAATACCACGGGCATCGAGATGTAGAGGCGTAGCCAAGTCAAAAATACCAGTTGGCCTCTATTTCAATTACAAGCTTCTCGTGTCGTGTAAGCTTTAGACAATTCCTTACCTTGCATTCAAATGTTTGTATATATATTGTAAAACATTGTAACTTTTATCCAATTTGGAATTTCCTGAAATCTGTCTACATGGGTCCGAGAATATATGTTCTCCACAGTTATAAAATATAGAGTTTTTATCTTTATTTGTTTTTCTCTACAAAATATACATGTTGGGATGGAACATTACATTGTAAGTTTAAAAATTTGTTTTTTTCTTCATATACATTGGTTTACATTGCTCGTTTAAATTTTAATGAGCTTAAAGTTTGTAGTGTGCAAATTCATACTAAATATCGAAAGTTCTTGAGCTTTCTTTTAGTAGGTGTATATTAAAAAAATTTAATTTTTAATTAAAAAATATTTTTTAAAAATTTATAGTGAAATTTAATTATTTATGAGTTTGTTGAATTTTTTTTTAAATAAAAAGTTAAATTAGAATTGGGGTAGTATCTAAAATTAAAGTTAAATATTATTAAAAAGTATATGACTCCATTAAAGATAATTTTAGCAATGACTAGTCAAGTCATTTAAAATGAAGTGGTTTTCGTTAAATAACATAAATAACATGTGATGAGTAAAAGCTTATTAATGGATAATATCCAATGATAGTTGTCCTCATTGCCCATTGACAACTAAATTTTTGATAAGTTTTACCTCCTTTAAACTTCTAAATAAATATACATTAAAAAAATTAACTAAAAAATAATTTTTCAAATAACAACAAAATTTTAATTAATCTAAATCAAATTGTTTAGTTTATAATTATAATTACAAGCTTAATTTCAAATCATTAGAAAAAAAAATTAAATCAAATTTTTCATAGTAAAAAAAATATTAAAAATATACATTTTAAGGACATTGTAAATACTACAAGTTTCCTTCGTAAATACTATTCAAATGCGAAGCATTTTCTTCTTAAATACAATTTAATGAGACATTATACTTTACTCGTCTTCATCACACTTTAAATTCTCACAAAATCATACGCAAAAAACCATATATCTATGTCGCGTTGACACAATCAAAATATCAATGAGTCGTGTAAGAGAAGTTCAAACATGAGAGGTGAATGGTTTGAACCCTGCATGGTGTTCAATACCTAAGCTTTGACAACAGAAAGTAGGAAATTTACCCATAACAGACCATTGGTTTTCTGTGTGCAATATGTAAACCTTCACCTTTGATAATGAACATATAAGTGATGTGCCAGAAAATAAACAATTTGTTATGAAAGAATGAAAATGATGACCCAAAGAATGCTCTCATAAGGGAGAGAAAATGTGGCAACTACAGAATCGAACAGTGCATGTGCATAGAATGCGATGAATAAATAATCAAACCAAGTGGAGAATGCAGTGACTGTGAAATTCATTTCTTTATGACCTGATTCTTCAGGCATGCGAAGCGACCTGACTTGCACTGAATAATTCACAAATCGACATTGTTTAGGGAAAATCATCCAGTACTTCCCCTTATTTCGAAAACCTTCGAGCTCGAGCTCAACATGTAATTTGCGAAAATTGAACATAGGTGAAAAGGATAAGAATCATTCCTCTCAACCACTAGACCTAAACCCAATTGAAAATTTTAATATAAATCTTTCCAAATATAATTAAACATAATTATTGGATTAGAAAAATATAGTTTTCTCGGGGAGGCAGGTGTAGGAGGGGCTATCTATAGTCTGGGGGGGGGGACTAGAACAAACTTTCGAATGGCATCTCGAAGTCATGACCAATAATTAGGGGAAGTGTATGCCTTGCTAACATGAATTAGTTTGGTTATCTCCATGCAAATTAATTAACTCATATTTTTGGGCGACTCCGGTTTAATCATCAAGCATATGAGTTCAAACTCCATCCCTTCAAAGATTCATATTGCCTCGATTATGGCCATGGCTCGACATCTCTATCAAGAATTCGAATAAATTGAATGGTTTCATGTTTTGCGTGAACATAATGTGGAGGCAGATTTAAGAGCCAATTTGACTATCAAAAAAC
>ML776651.1:670672-749752 GCA_009831015.1 Picea engelmannii | reverse complement strand
GATGTTAGGTGCATTATTTTCCCAAGGAAAGTGTTCCAAAATAGAGAGGCTTTGGGCAACAACTAATTCGGAAACCGAGGCCTTTTCTTGAAAAATAGCCATGTTTATGGCCAACCAGACTCCCCAGCTTATTATGAGTGGCAAAGCTTTCAAGTTATTGAGCGAAGCATCTTGTAACCAAGTTTCCCAGGTGGATTCTAGCGTTGGCCCGTTCCACTCACATTGTTGTCTCAGAAGAAGAGCAACTTCCCTCCAAACTTTTAAAGTAAAAGGGCACGAAATGAGGATGTGTTCTATAGTTTCAATATCCCCTTTACACAGTGCACACCAACCTGGCCCTTCGATTTGGCACTTCCTCATCTTGTCCCAGGTTGGTACTTTTTTAACCAGTGTTGACCACATGAAGATCTTGGTTTTCAGTGGAGCTTTGAGCTTCCAAAGACTCCTCCACCACCAGCAAGGTTCCCTTTGGAGAAGGTCAACATTGAGAGCTATGTATCCCAATTTCGGAGTGTTGAACCCATGAGGGGATTTTTGCCAGACCAACTCATCTTCCATATCCAGGAGCTTGATGTGGCCTCTCTGAAGGACAAAAATGTAGTTGTCCCATTGATGTTTAAGCTCACCTTCCAGCCTGAGAGATTAAGAATTGAGACAACCTTGATGCCATATATTTGTGGAGCCCGAATCAACAATTTGATTAACTTTGAAATATCCTTGAATATGTAGACGATAAAGTATTTCGTAGGGAAGGCAGTGGGCATTCCAACTTCAAAGCCAAGGATCTAAGACAATTTGGATTTTGTCAACTCTCTAAGCCAATCCATCCCCAATTACATGGAAGGATTTGATTATTGTCTTCCAAATGATGGAGCAACTGGATAAATTCTTGTTGGCCTAACATATCCAATTCCCCTTCGAGCCTGGATTGATGCATTTGTGGGTGACCACTTGAGTCCATAAGCTATCTGTAGTGAAGAGCCTCCAACAAGATTTTGTTGTTAGGGCTTTGGAAATATGAAAATATTTTTCAAACCCCAACCCCCCAATGCTTTTGACTAGGCCAATCTATCCCATTTTTCCCAAGTTAAGGTGTAGTGATCCTTCATTCCAGACCGAATAAAACGAAAGCATAATCTACGGATTTTTTCTAGGATGCCTTTGGGAATCCAGGAGAGAGACATCCAATAGATCGGGATAGCTTCCAGAACCGCTTTTGTCAAAGTCATTCGTCCTGCCCTTGAGAGCCAACATAAACTCCAAAGGTTTAATTTTTTCTCTAGTTTTTCCAAGAGCCAACTCCAGTCCCATGTAAGATAGTTTCTTGCTTTGAGATGAAAGCCGAGGTATTTAATCCCCGGATGAAAATCCTGAAGAGGGAAGGGGGAAAGGGTTATATAAAGGGACGAGGTGGCATCATCGAGCCCAATAAGGGATAGAGTAGATTTTTGATAGTTGATGATCATTCTGTTGCACTCCGGAAAAGTTGGAGTATTTTTGCTAAGGTCTTTGCATCCCTAGGTCTACCACTATTGAAAATTAGTACATCATCTACAAAAAGTAGATGAGTAATTCTAAAATATGGAGAGGTTTGAATACCCTGGAAATCCCACGAAGTGATGGCCGAACCCAAGGCCCTGCTTAATCCTTCTGCAACCAGAAGAAAGAGGAGAGGTGAGAGGGGACATCCTTGCCTTAGCCCCCTTTCTGAGGAGAAGAAGGGAGAGGTTGCTCCGTTAATCAAAACCGCAAAAGAAATTGAGGAGATACAAGCCATTATCCACATGATGAAAGGTACCTCAAACCCCAAATGTGTAAGAAGAAACCTGATGAAATACCATCTTACCCGATCAAAAGCCTTTGAGAGATCAATTTTTAGGACAACCCTTTTGGACCTTAAAGTTCTAAGACTGTGCAAGCCTTCTTGAGCCACTTCGATTGCTTTGTGAATCTATCGGCCATTTAAAAATCCAAATTGTTCTTTTGAGATCACCTACGAGAGTATGGGCTTAAGGAGTCTATAAATGAGTTTTTCCACAATCTTGTATATGCAGTTGCACAGAGAGATCGGCCGAAAATCCTCGAAGGAGAGGGGTTCGTCCTTTTTTGGGATTAGAGCTAGGAAGGTTGAGTTGAAGGGAAGATGCATCATGCCATTCCTTCTGGATTCTTCCACCACCTGGAGGAGGTTAGTTCCAATCAATTCATAGAATCTAGGATAGAATTCTATCGGCCAACCATCTGGCCCCAGGCTCTTATCCTTTTGAAAGTTGTGTAGAGTCTCCTTTAATTCAGCTTCATTGACTTCCTCGAAAAGTTCTCTATTTTTTTCTTCATTCACATAGCTCGGATAATAGAGAGCCAGTTGAACGATCTCAACGATATTCACCCTCTGTTCCGCTTTATACAAGGATTTGAAATGATTCTTTCCCATCTCCACCAACCCAACGAAGGATGATCTATCTATCTATCTATCTATATATATATATATAATTCATTTTTAATTAAAATTTTAAAAATTATTTTCTAATTTTCATAAAACAACACAATCATGCTTTTTTAAAGAAAACATTAAATACACGAGATAATAAAGCAAATAATAATTCAATTCAAATATAAACATCCAATTATGATTTTTTTTAGGTGGGGTTTTTTCACCCGAAAAAAAATTGCTCCTTGATATTCATAGATGAATCAAAGTGTGTTTGTACAATCATACAACGTATCAAAAGATATTCCAGAACTCATGAAAACCGTAGTCACAAAAAACTAGTCATCATCTACAATCACTACTTCAAGATCAACAGTCTAGCACAAGGTTACAAAATACAACAAGTCTTTAATCAACCCCATACTCCACATTACAAGATTTAATACAAGAAAATGCCTCCCTGGGAGACCATCCTATTATCTAAAAGTTTCATGACAAACAGAAGACCTTCCAAAGAACCTAAGGCCTACTTAGATAACCTATCAACAATCTCATTATGCTCCCTGCATATATGTTGGAACAAGATTAAAAAAAGAAGAGAGAGATCTCGATCTCTGTCACACCAAGATTGAAGAGAAACCAGTTTGATAAAAAGATTATGATTTTCCCATTCCACAATAACCACTAAATCACCCAGAACCTGTAGATGATGAAGCCCCAAAATCTTTGCAAAGCTAATTAGCATCCATAAAGCTAACAATTCTGCTCTGGTATTTGTTCCACACCCAATACCCATCCTTAACATGAAAATATGCTTATTTGACAGCTTTAAAACAACTCCTCCCCCACAATTTTGACTTTGTGAAGCCCCATAAAAAAACCCTATAGCAATATCATTTAACAAAACTGGCGTCTTAATCCTCCTATACTTTAAAACCTGATTCTTTTTGGCGTGCTCCCAGTACATTTTGAGAATTTTGGAAATAGACAGGGTAATGTTAACTGGATAGCCTTGAAAAAGATAATCATTTCACATTTTCCATATGTTCCAACAAATAGAGACTGGCAAATTTTTAAAGGATAAAGCCTTAGATTGCCAAGAAAACAAACTCTGATCCAAAGAGTGATTTCCCCAAGAACATGGGAAATGAAGAACCTGATTCAGAGAATTCCAAATCAATTTTGAAACCCTATAGGAAGCAAATAAATGATCCACTAATTCTTCATCATTGAAGCAAAGGATACAAATTCTTGAACCCTCCTTTCCTCTCTTCATAAGATTATTCCATGTCAAAATTTTGTTTTCCGACGCAAGCCACATAAAACATTGAATCTTAATCGGAACTTTCCATTTCCAAATCTGCTTATACCACCATTTTTTAGAGCCCGAATAGAAAGAAGAAACAATAGCATCATATATATACTTTGCAGACACTCGACCTGAAGGATGCCAAGACCATATAATTTTATTTGGACATTTTCTCAAAGATATACCTACATGCCTCAGACCATTGATAAACTTTGTCCATTCCAATGCTAAATTACCATCAAGTTGTAGATCAGACACATTTAACCACATTGGAGAATAAGAAAGAGAAGGAACCTTTTGAATGTAACCCAATGTAAGAATACCTTTACCTGCAAGGGTGGATCTCAACTCTTCTGTAAGCAAAAAGGAACTTTCACCACCAACAAAGAGATCTATCCCAAGTCTGATATTTATTCCATTACCCACTTCCCAACTTATCCAGTTACCAATCTAGCTCGAATGTTTAACAAACCCTCTCCAGATAATTGAAGCATTGAATCTCACTTTCATTTTCTTCCTACACCAATCCTCAATTATAGAATTCTTTATATATTTTGCTCACCAAAAAAAAATTAAATGGAGGGAAATGTTAAACCAGGAAAGATTCTTTATGCCCCAACCCCCCCATTTCTTTGGCAAAGATAATTTTTCCCAAGCCACCAAATGATAATTTTCTTTTTGCAGAGAACCTGACCAGAGAAACTGGATTATTTTGCTTCTTAAGATAGAAATGATAGCCACTAGGATATTTACCAGAGAAAACCAGTAAACAGGTGTTATAACCAACACAAACTATATAAGAGTCAATCTACCTCAAAGAGATAGCCACCGATAACACCAGTTGTTAATTTTGGAGTACTTTTTAACCAACCAATACCAATCCTTTACTCTGTAGCAATTTGGATTTAAGAAAAAGCCCAAGTATTTTATATCAGCATCCAACACATCCACCGAGAAAGGGAGAAGAGAATGAATGATTCTAAAGGTCTCTATATTGACACCAACATTCAAATCTTAAGGATTGAAGAAGAGACATGGAGATTAAAGAGTTGGGCAATATGGATTGAAAAAGGTGACCTCAATTCAAAGTTTTTTCATAATTTTGCAAATGGTATAAGATTACATAATGAAATATGGGATATCAAGTCTGAGCTAGGGTGTTGGATCTCATCTCAAGAAGATCTATAAATTGAAGCATAGAGATTTTTTGCAAACCATTTATCAAAATCTATGAACTGTGATATCAGAGAGCAGTTGAAGGTTATTCAACTTTATCCTAGGTTTTTCTCAGAAGAGGAAGGTAAACAAATTGGTGCGCATGTCTCACCTGGGAACTAAAATCTATTTTATCTTTGTTTTCAGAAGACAAAAGTCCAGGGCCAAATGGTTGGCCCGTGGAGTTTTTCATTGAATTTTTTGACTTGGTGGGTGAAGATCTCCTAAACATGGTTGAAGAGTCTAGATTGCAAACAAAAATCCACAAAGCTATTAATTGAACCTATTTGGCATTGATCCCTAAAAGAGATAAACTTGAATCCTTTAGGGAGTTCAAGCCCATGGCCCTATGTAATTTGACTTACAAAGTCATTGCAAAAATTATTGCACTCATATTAAAACCAAAATTCTTTGAGTTCATCTCTAAAGAACATAATGGTTTTTTACCTAATCGACAAACTATGGATGATATCGACATAGCACAGGAGTGTCTTCACACAATCAAATCTAAAAAGAGGGAGGCTCTTATTTTAAAAATGGATCTTCTGAAAGCTTATGATCAGGTTGATTGGGGTTTCCTCATAATGTTATTGATGAATATTGGTTTGCCCTATATTGTCACTGAATGGATAATGGCTTGTGCATCCTTAGTTGATTATGTTGTTCTTATTAATGGTCATCCTTTTGAGTTTTTTCCTTACAACAAAGGGTTTAGACAGGGTTTCCCTATGTCACCCTATTTATTCCTATTGGCGATGGATGGTATTAGCAGATTGATCGACAATGCTAAAAAAGATGGTCTCATAAAGGGGGTTAAAGTTGCTTCTGCTTTGTTTATTACCCACCTGCTCTTTGTTGATGATGTCATTTTTGTTTATGAGTGACTCGATCTTAAAATGAGAATGCTTTTACAGTCTTATAAATTCTCTCTGTTTGGCTACATGTATGGAGGTCAGTACTACAAAAACAATCTAATTATAAATTTGTTAAGTTTCAAATTTTCAAATAAATGATGAATTATTAATAATATTATTGTATATTTATTTTTAAGTTTATAAATTATAATAATATTTTTAGTTATTTTATAATAATTTTTTTTAAATTATAATTTAACTAAATTTTTTTTTTATTAAAACTTTAAAAAATATTAATATATAAAAAAATTATTTAAAAATTTTAAAAATATCAATTTAATTAATGAATACCCCAACAAAGTTGACATGGTTTTAACTTTATACAATAATTATGTATTTATGCATATGTAAATTTTACTTGCTTTTCATTTTAACTTAAAGGTGATTACATTTATCTATTTTTATTTATATTATTTTTTTAAATGAGCACACATTTTTATCATACACAATAAAAATATAATTTTGATATCAAATAAATATTTTTTATTTATTAACCATGAAATCATTTTCATTTCTTTTAATTTGCATGTTTGAAGGTATCAGAGCTCCTATTACATGCAGGATGTCCCAGGATGTCATGTGGAGACGCAGTTCAAAACCATGCCATTGCTCAGCCTGCGAAGCTAAGGCAATTAAAGCACATGTTGGATCATAGAGAATCGAGATGTGAACTGTAAATTTAGAAAGGAAAGTTTGCCCAACTTGAAGCCAAACTGGAGGAGCGGAATTAGAAGCACAATAAGGAAACTTCCATCATTCTCACAGCAATGAATAAACAAGCCAAGAAAATTCGCTCCCTCTGGCAGGAGAATCAAGAAATTCACCAAAATTTGGTGCAGAATCAGGCAAATTTTCAGTCCCCTGCTTCTTCTTGAGGTTCCAAGGTTCCATGGCACAGGAAGTGGGTCAAGAAATTAATCCTTGCAATGAGCAAGGAATGGAAATAAAACAAGCATGGATAGTGGACATCACTCTAAAACTACTTTAGTAAGGTTTTATGCTTTGTAAAGTAATATTTCTATTTCACTCATTTGTAAGAATCTATACATAGCATAGATAAACTATTACATGCTAATGTATCAAATTTAGATTTTGATTGGCCAAATACAAAATTTTCTCTTTTTAGTCAAATGGCCTTCCATTTTGAAATCTATGTATTTGTAGATTGATTCAACCTTTGCTGCAACCTCTTTTTTAATACAAAATAATTGTTCTTGTTAAAAAAAAACAATTACTTTGAATACTTAAGTATCGATATGACATTATTATCCTAAGTTTTTAAATTAAGTTATAATTTATAATAAAATCTTAAAATGTTAATTTTATAAATATTAAATTAAATATTATTTTATTCTTCATTAGAGTTCTAGAATATCAACTAGGGACATGCACCATATGAAGTTTGATTTAATGTCCCAACTATCCTTACATGTAACTCTATTATCTCCAATACCCTCTCATGGCCATTAGCATGCATGTTGATGCCCACATGCATGGTGATGCCCTTGCATGCATACCCATCCTTGCAAGACAAACCATGGATTAATAAAAGGTTGCTTGTCCCATTACGAAGTTGTGTTTCCTTCTTTGGAATCACCACCAACACGTGTTGCTTTCACCCCCTTTGCCATCACCACCACCACCTTGTATATATACTAGGGATATATACCATCCTCTAATCAAGGAAGGTTTTAGGGGCGGAATTTCACCCATGGGTGAAATTAAGGGGTTCCCAAATTTTTGTTGGGCGAATTTTTTGTATTGTAGTGGTTTTAAAAACTTTTATCATTAGCCCCTAATTTATTTTAAGAGAAAAACCGTATACAGGGTCAGCCCGGGTTTTTATGAGGGAGAGAGAACCCCTGAAATTTGGAGTTGCAAGCTTCCATTCGCCCAATTTCCAGAATTATCGGAATTTCTGGTAGCAACTTTGTCCTCCCATTCAAGGAATACTTTTAGGGGTGAAATTTCTCCCATGGGAGAAATTAAAGGGTTCCCAAATTTTTATTAGGCGACTTTTTTGTATTGTAGTGGTTTTTTAAAACTTTTATCATTCACCCCTAATTTATTTTAAACGAAAAATCGTATAGAGGGTTAGCTCAGGTTTTTATGAGGGAGAGAGAAAAAAAAATTATTTCACTGCCCCTAATTTATTTTAAAAGAAAAATCGTATAGAGGGTTAGCCCAGGTTTTTATGAGGCAGAGAGAAAACTTTATATATATCGCCCCTGAAATTTGGAGCTGCAAGATTTTAGAGGCGAAATTTTGCCCATGGGAAAAATTAAGGGGTTCCCAAATTTTATTGGGTGAAATTTTTGTATTGTAGTGGTTTTTAAAAACTTTTATCATTCGCCCATAATTTATTTTAAAAGAAAAATCGTATAGAGGGTTTGCTTGGGATTTTATGAGGGAGAGGGAAATATATATATATATATATATATATATCCCCTGAAATTTGGAGTTGCAAGCTTCCATTTGCCCAATTTCCAGAAATATGGGAATTTTTGGTAGCAACTTCTCCCTACCATTTGGTACTCTTACAAAATTCATTTTCAGTACATGAGAGAAAATGTCAAAATAATTGGTGTGTAATCTATCATCTGAGCTTTAAATATTTCAAGCTCCCATCATTATTTAACTTCTTTTTAAATATGCATTCAATGTTAATAGCTAAACTCTTCTTGGGAAAATTGTTTTTTCCCAATTTTTTTTATCATTGTATTATATTCTAACATTATTGTCGAGCTAAATTACTATTCAAAGAGAACAATATTGTGAGGGAAAGTGACGCTGAACAACAAATGTGGAAAGATTCTGAGTCAATATTTATTCTCCTTGGAATTCCAAACAACTTTCATTTAATGAAAAGTTTCTAAATCCTCATTGTTTGGAAGGAAACAAATTGCACGAGTTTTAACCAATGCTAGACAAAGTGTAAAAGTTGGCAAGTCACTATTTTGCAAGAGGCGTAGAAATTGGCTTGAGTAGTGTATGGTAAGTCTAAAATTTGTTGAGTGCTCAAAATATAGAACACTATGAACACCTAATACAAATTTTATGCTAGTTCCCACCTAAGTTTCCTCCACAGGGAACAAAAGTCGGTCTTAGACCCTGATATGCAACAACATAAACTGCATAAAATAAGAATTTGCTAGCTTCTGGGAGGCATAAAAGATCTCCAGAGTCTGTTTGGAGCATACTTACATCCATTGGAAATATCTTTTAGAGTGTTACACCTCATATTGTATGAGGTTCCACATTGTGGTTTTCATCGCATTTGATGGAGTTTGGTGGTGGTTCCTTGGAGATTTTGATGGACTTGGGGAACATACACCTTCATTGAGCTTCTTCTCTTCTTGGCATTGGATACTTTTGGTTGATGAGCTTCATTTCTCTTCTTGGTGGATGGTCATGGTTTTAGTGCTACTTGCATTGCCTCCCAATGCATGTTGAAGAATTCAAGTGAGATTAGAATCTCTGCATGGAATGTGATCATATTCCTATTTTTATGGCTTCCACTAGAATAAAAATAGTGTCCACATTTGTTCAACACAAATCAAAAGAATTTCTGAATTTGAAGCCATAAACAGTTCCAACAATTCGTATTATCTTCTGAAACATAGAATAATGACAATGTTCTTCATCCTTGATGTGTAGAAGATTTTTTTTTGGACCGAAATTGATGCATAATATTATCCAAGATGATGTCTATTGTCAACATTGAAAACATAAAAGGAGGGATATATATATGTATCATCATCATCATCATAAAAAAAAACCTTTAAAAATATCACTCTCCTGGGCATTCTGTCACATGGTAGGTTGCTCTGTAATCCACCTCAGAGGATAGGATATTTCCAGCTCATTGTCAATAGATCCCAGCTTCAACTAGTTGTTAATTTCTTCCAAATTTAGTGGAGCCAAAACATCATCTATAACAGTTCTTAGAATTTCCTCAAACAATTTTGGTACATTTTCACTACGAATGAAAATGGCCTTGAACAAAGTAAACATGTGCCACACATCTAGCATCTAAACAAATATTTTTCATGCTTCAGTTTCTTGCACCTGTGTAAAAATATCCTTTGAAACATCAATTAGATCCATTTCAACCAGCACAACAACTGCACCATTTGCAACATATCTTGTTGCATTACCCTTAGACAAGTTCCCAAATGTGTTCTCCAACTTCAAATAGGTTTCCATAATTTCCAATAGCAAAGGACCATCTTCTGCATCCTTATTAGAATCATCCTCAATCTTCGGTCCAAACTTCTCCCTTAACTTGGATTTCCAAAAGCCTTGTTGTTCCAGGCACTACAACCCTCCATTTATTGACAATCCAATTGCAATATCCTTTCATTTTGAAAGAATATTTCAACAATTTCCTTACTTAGCCCTCAATCTCATCTTCCATGTCTTACCTGCCATAAGTTAACAGTTGCAAAAAGAAATACTTCAAAAAAATTATTTTCTAAGCAAGTTTGAGAATTTAGGCAAAGTTACTTTTAACTCCTCCAATGTGTATCGGAGGAGTTCCCTTCAACTCCTCCGATGTACATCGGAGGAGTTCCCCTCAACTCCTATGATGTACATCGAAGGAGTTCCTCCCAAGTCCGACTTCTAGTCCATCAACAAAACTCCTCCGATGAACATCAGAAGAGTTACCTTCAACTCCTTCGATGTTCATTGGAGGAGTTTCCTCCATCTTCATCGACAAACCCAAAACACTTTGTGTCAAGTCCTTTGAGGATTTTCCTCCATCTTCACCGACAAACCAAGAACACTTTTTTTCAAGTCCTTCGATGTACATCGAAAGAATTCCCACAAAGTCCTCTAATGTACATTGGAGGACTTAACCTCAACATCTTCGATGGACATCGAAGGAGTTCCTCCCAAGTCCTCCGATCATAAATGCCAACCACCCGCATTAAATGCTAATTTGTCGATTTTTTGTATATATCAAATTGCCTCATCTTTTTCATTATTTCACCAAGCATTAAGGAGAAAAAGACTTCCCCCTCAAGGCAATATCGCATTGAGGAAACTTCGAGTAATCTTGGTCGTCCATGTGGCAATAGAGGTAAGAAACAAACCCTACTCTACAATCTAGGGTTAGTCTTTTTGATTAAGGATAAGGCTTGTTTTGTTCTTACAGTTTCACTTCCTGGAAGCCATAACCATCCACAAGATTACCATTGATAATCACTTAGCAGGCTTGACCCTCTGGATCTACGTCACCCTTCACCAAGGCCTTAGGCCCGAACGAAAAAACCTCCCCAAACAAAACCCCTCAGAGGAGTCTCTCCTTTGACCACAACCTATTATCACTGACACTACTTTCATTCGATGCAAGCCCTAAATTTTCCCATATTTGGCACGACCATGACCGTCGAGATCACTATTACTAACAAGCCAAGACAATCCAAGCTTTCCCCCAGACTGGCCTAGGTCAACCCGAAAAAACCAAGTGTTGAAAGGTCTTACAAGTTTTCTGTGGCACTTTCATAGTCGACATAGCAGAATTTAACTTCTTATTAACTTCTCCAATCATATTCCTTCAACTCCTCTCATTTATTATCTCAAGTCTCATGAAGGGATTCATGTACTAGGGCATATACTAGACAATCATTATGTGTCCTCTAAATTGTCACCAAATTAACCAAACTTGTAACCCACACTGATATAAGATTTAATGTAGAAAAGAATGATACCAATAAAATAAAATATACAAAGTATTTATGGGGTCAACTTTTCTCACGCATATTAAATATTATAAGGAAGCCATGAATAAGCCAAAGCCAAAGGATTTATGGCCCTCTATTAAAAAAATATGCAAAATCAAACGTTGGATGGGGGTTCCTCCCAATTGATACTCTTAGGGAATCAATTGATGGCATTTTGAAGGTAGTTAAAATGATTGCATTGTATAAACAAGTCTAGAAACCTACATAAAATTGAAATACATTGAGAAGAAGGTAGCTTCAACAACTTTCAAAGTAGGAAGGCCATTACTTAGTAAGACTTTATCCAATGATCCAATAAAAATTATTGTATTCACACATAACCTTGCATTAAAGATATTTTTTGAATTGACGTTAATTTATGGATGATATGAGTAATTATGCATTGAATGTTTATTGTCACCATTTTTTTTTACATATAGGATAAGAATAGTTTTGAGTTATAATTTCATTGTTAGAGTGGATATGCACATGGTTCAAACATGGGTAGTTTGCCAATTATACCAATTTTAAATGAAGTATCTTCACACCATCCAAAACAATTTCCTATCAACCAAGTATGCTAGATATAAAAATGTTGACAAATACTTGTCCACACACTTTCATTTGATTTGTGAGCATTGATTCACCTAAGTGATGCATGATGCTTAAGACTTTGCAAGAATCTTGTCTAAGATAACATTAAAAGATACAAGTAAGTAAAATTTAATGGGATCATTGTGCATTTTCCATTATGGATTTCATAATTATGATTGTGCTATTGTCAAGGAATTAGATAACAAAAACCTTGAGAAGGGAAATATTCTTTTGTGTTAGGATATTTAGACAATTATGAGTTAGTTAAGATCAACTTGGTCTAATGTGTCTTTGGGTAAAAACATGATTTTTTAGTATGCATTAGTATGCATTTGTAATTATGTAATCTAATGGTTACAATATGTTCTAAACATAAAATGATATGATGGTCCATATTCTCCTCGATACTAATGGCTATATCGATCCATGGCTTAACACCCAATTGGTCCATGATCTATATATAAAGAGTATGGAGGGTCATTTGTTGAAGATCAATTGCGAGAAACTTTTATGTACAACATTTTTCTTTTGCATTAATATATCGCCTCAAGTGGCCATGTTGGCTAGGGCCACACATTGTTTCCCACTTTAATGGTTTTAACAACACAAAAACACTAGTGTATTGATCTTTTATCTGGTTGTGTGAAAGGTTGCTTAAGTGTTTGTCCTATGTGGAAATACCATGTTTTTTCGAACATGGTATCAGAGCTCATTTGAAGACCCACTCAAATTGTTAATCGAGATCATGAACTCATGTTGTTGCATGCATCAAAAGATTTATGGCTTCTGCTATTTTTGTGTATTTTTGGGATAAGCGGGTTGTTACATTACATCCAGAGCACTGTTTTCAGTTGGAAATATTTTTTGTTTCAGGAAATATTTTTTGTTTCACTAGAAAAGGTTTTTGTTTACCCAAGATACAATCTTTTTTGTTAGATCCAGAGGTATAAAGTTTGATTATGCCCTCATTTCTTTTAGTTAATATTTCAATTTTTATGTTTATAGTTCCAATTTGCTACTTTTTTTGGTCTTTGTATTCTCGTTGTTGTGTGCTTTGTGTGATCTTGAAAAATTAGAAATGGAGCAAAAAGTGTTCTTACATTTTTTGGGCAAGCTAACCGAGATCGAACTCCATAATTGTAACGTTTCGGAAAAATAAAAATAAATAAATAACTTAATTAATTAATTAATTCATAATAAATTTGTTTGTTTTTTAGTGCAGCCACGTTGTAGTTTTTTGCAAAAACAAGGTTTTTGGGCATAAGCATGCACTTCGAGGCAAAAACAACAACTTCCTCCTTAACATTATATATATATATTGCATTTAACTCATTTGGTTAGAAGTTATTTTATTTAAAAAGAGGTCTTAAGTTCAAGTCTTTTTTTAAAGTTACATTTTGCAAAAGTTCATGAAACTTTTAGTTATCTCATAACTTTATTGTAAAGTGTATTTCATTTAAATTATAAAAGTGAATCACTATAAAGTAAATTTATTACTTTGCTTTTAAAGTTATTTTTTGCATGTAACTTTAATTTATAAAATAAGTTCATAGTAAAAATGATTCTTACTTATTTTATAAAATTGTGTCAGTTCATAAGTAACTTATTTGTAAAAGTGAGCTTATAGGAAAAATTAAAAAATGAAGGAAAAACAAATTTATTGTGCAACCTCATTGTGCATTCATCACCATGTGTGCCAACCTCTACTTGTCATGTGGCAATTTGGTCACCTTTTATGCCTTTCTTTAAAAGAGCATAACTTTCACATCTGAAATCCGTTTTCAATGCAATTTTGTTGAAATTACCTATTTTTTCAGAGCTTTCCATCTAAATAGACAGTTTGTGTTTTTGAGACCATATTACCTACCTATTTTTAATATGGTTGGTCCAACTGATATTTTGCTTACCATTACCAACTACTTATTATGGAAATTCCATATGAAGGATGCAGTACGAAGCAAAGGCCTATATCATATTACCTTGGGAGAAGAAAAACCCCCACTAATACCGTAAAGAAATCCAAATGGGATAATAAAAATGATGAAACATATGGATTAATCAAAATGTTCGTCTATAGTGATTTATGGTTTCACCTTCAAATAATTGACGACCCAGATGAAGCTTGGCATAATCTGAAGTTATATTTGGTAAACACAGTGAGATTTGAGCTCACTAGCTTGAAAATCAATTAATTTCTTTAAATCGCAATGCTTTCTCTTGCATTAATTATTATTTATCTAAGTTCAAAACACTTATACTTTTACTTAAAAACTATAAAATAGAAATGAATAGTCATGAATGTTAATGTGTTATTCTTGCTAAGCTTGGTAATGCATATTCTATTTTTGTATCTACTTTTCACTCCAGTAGAGAAGCTCTAGGGGTTTCTTACACAACACTCTCTCTTAAGTCTTTTTTTTATTCTCCTATTAGAGAGCAAGATAAGCTCTTGCATCTTGGAATGATCAACATTGTAGGTGCATCGAAAAGAGCCTTAGTGGCCCAACAAAAAGATAAATCCAAACACCTAAATAAGTAACATCCTTACAACAACAAGCAAAATGAGGGTCCCAAACCCTCTTAGACAACTTCTACTCCCAATGGTGACAAAGGACCAAAATAAAAAAGCAAGAAGACTGACAAACATAACAATTATTGTGGAAACGATGGTCATCTAGAGTCTAAATGTTTTAAAAATATTGAGGTCTTAAAAGTAGTAGTGAAGAAGCACAACATCAATCTTGATTCTTCTTCTTCCAGCTCTTATTCCCATGGACATGCACTTTTTTCTTTTTGTTTTTCCTTCAATGCAACATCTACTACTTCTTCTTATGAGTGACTTATTGATTCTGGAGCATCTTATCATATAAAAAGGATAAAACCATTTTTTGTGCTCTTAATGAATGTAACACCAAACAAATATTTGTTGGTGATGAAAGTTCTCTTAGTGTATTAGGGTCTGGAATAGTTTAATTAGATGATGGTAATTTTAATGATGTATGATGTGTTCCAAGTCTCTCTTGCAACCTTCTATCGGTATATCAAATCACTCATTTAGGTGAAGGTAAAACAATAGCGTTTTCACCTCACCAAATTGTAATCAAGGATTTAAAAGAACCTAAGCATGTTCAAGAAACTAGAATTGTTGATGAATTACCAAGTTGTACAAATTTGACAACTTTGTGTCATCATCTTTTCCATCAATTTTTATTGTCATAGTGATCAATTGAGCAAACTTTGACAAGAGCAGTTTGGTCATCCAAACTACCGCTTATTGCAACAATTATATAATCAAAATATGGCAACTGGTCTTCCTCTCATTTCTTACAAAGATGGTGTTTGTGTCATTTGTGTTCTTGGAAAACAACATTGAGACAATAGTATCCTATAATATTAGAGGGTTTAGACGATCTCAACTAGTATCTTTGTTTTGGAGGGATAGGGGGAACCAAATTAGGGCTTGGTTTTGGGGAGGAATTTGAGAGATTCTTGTTAGTGGGACTCTTGGGCTGGGATAAATTCAATGCTTAGCTAAGATTGCAGTTAGAATGTTTTTTTTATGCTTGACCTTTCAAAACTAGAGACCCCTTCATAACTAACTAGAATCTACTACTCCAAAGGGAATTGAAAACAAAAAAGAAGAAATTTGGAAGGGATCAGAGGATAAATTCTTATCCACAACCAAAGAGGTTTCACCTCACATGGGAGATACATGTAGCTACTCTTCTACTTTTGATGAGGGTGTTGAGAACATGACTTCTCTAGCCTAGTCCTTCACATCTGATTGAACCTCTTCACTTTGCCCCAGGTTTAGAAATTTTACAAAGGATTGCATAATTTTATCAATTTCCCTTCGTCTTTCCTATACTACCTTGTTCATCATTTCCTCTAGTATGGGGCTTCATTTTGCTCCATTTGAAGGTTTCATTTGAACTTCATGACAAATACTAGATAGTGTCCTATATTGGGGAGGATTTGGAAATTTAGACTTCAAATGCCCACATTTTCCACAAATAGAGCAACAAAAAGGAACTCTCACATAGTCTAATTGCAAAATGTAGGACCATATACCGCCTTTGATATCAATAAAAAATGGGAGTCTACAATGTAATGTACACTTCACTAGATCATTAGGATTTAGGTTCAAAACGTCTAGTTTATAGACATTTATGGTAATCAAGTTTTAGCCCAATCTCTACTAAATAGAAATAATATTGTACACACAACAACTTCAATCTAGACATATAAAATTTATACTATTTAAATAGGGCACCTGAAAAATAATGCCTACTATGATGGCTGGAAATTGATTTGCCAAGAAGCCAATACACATGACTTCTTGCTTCCTACCATGCAAGTAAATAACTCAACACTGTAAACCTCAAGAGCTATAGCATTCACAAACATACAATTTGAATTGGTCCAATTGTATGTTTGAGAACTATGTTTATCATGGGCTCTATCTTGAAAATGATCTTATTTGCAATGTCCAGATCGTGTGAATGGTTACCCATTTGATTATCTTAATTGTGTGTATCTTTATGAATTCCCATTAATTACATTACTACATGTGCATATGTGCTATTGCAAATTAACGATTATATCTTATATGATTAGTAGTCGGTAACACTAAAACAATTTGAGAATTTAAGAGAGGTTAGCTTATAAAACCATGAAGGCTTCCTCTAGATATGCGTTGGGTTTTATATCCTCATTGGGTGTGAGTTTCTTAGAGATATAGTAGCTTGTAGAATGTTGGAGAAGAGCTATACAATTCACCCAAGTCAAAGTAACCTTTTAGTTGTAGAAATTTCTTGTATTTACTTTATTTTAGGATGGTGAACGAAGTGTTTGACGAATTGCTTCAACCAAACATCTCTCAATCTCATTCTTCTTGTGGTTGGGTCATATACATTATTGGATCTATGGAGAAAAAGGTTGTTAGAGGCTCAAACTATGACTTTAATTCCAAAATCATTGTAGGTACAACCAACACTAATGTTAAATTATGTTTGTCATAACTATGTCACGAGAGACCTCATACGATAATTGCAAAATTCATTGTTTTGATATTGTTGTGGGAATGAATCATTTCTTATGGTTCAATTGGTCAAATTGTGTATTTGTCAATGCTATATCTCTTGAGGTTTATTATTTTAGGTTATTTATCTGTATGGTAGGAAGCAAGAAGTCACATGTATTGGCTTCTTGGAAAATCAATTTTTGGTCGTCATAATGGGCATTATTTTTCAAGTGCCTTGTTTAAAGATTATAAATTGTATATGTCTATATCGACAGTGTTGTGTGTATACTATTATTTGTATACAATAGAGATTTGAATAACACTTGATTGACATACAAATCTATCAACTAGACCTTTTGAACCTAAATCATAATGATCCAGCGCAATGTACATCTCAAATTGGTATCAAAACTTGTGGTTACAACACTGGGACTATATGGGCTCAAGGAAATAAATAATATCATGAAAAGTTTGAAACACACAATTCTAGGGATGGTTAGGATGGTTGGTTAAATATTGATATTGCCTTTCTCATAATCTACTTACACATGTCTCGATAAGTCTACTATACCCCATACTTCCTTGTTGGAAAAGGAATAAAGGAGGAATTGGTCATCTATCTATTTGATAAGATAACCTACAAACTATTGTCTTGAAGGTGATGTGGTTGAATTCCTTTTTTTATTGCAAATCCCACTATGAAAAGATACCACCTTGCTTGTATGCATTTGGGTTAGCAAATGCATGCATATCTATTGTTTTACTTCAAATTCCATTTTGTATATTTTATGAAATTGAGATTTTTGCAATATGTTGAAAGGAACTTGTTTTTCCATTACATATTCGATGATTGGTTAAATACGTGTCAAGAAGTTTTCAAGTCTATATGTGTTGTACTTGTAGAGGAACTTCATCTATGGAAGGTTTTCATAGAATATGGGCTATATGTATCATGTTTTCTAGATTTATACCCACCACTTTGCTTTTGGCTCGGCCTGCTTCTTTTGAGAAAATTATTGGCAAAGACATAGTCCAAGATATTGCAAGGGAATCGTTTGTTCTGTTAAAGGCTCTGACCAAGGCTCTTCCAAATTCCCATTCTGTAGAGCATGGGTAATATTATGAAGCTACTCTTAATGGTGCAGGATTTGAAAATTGGTAATGGAATTAGGTAGTTCCAATGGTTAAAGTTGCTCTTGAGTGGTTGAACTACAAGATAAGTCCATTCGTTTTGAAAACATTATGGATAAGAGATAAACGTGTCAAAAATATTCTTAAGTGGGATTCTTACAGGAAAATCTCCTTTGGATGTGAATTTAGTTGTTCTACATGCCCTTTTAGCTTGCATCTTCATCTTTGTTTTATGGCATTTTTGCATGAGACAAGAGTTGTCTTTAATGTGAAAAATCTATGTAGAAAAGTGTGTAAATTGCCTATGTTTTTACTAGGTTGGAATGGTGATGCTTTTCTCATGTAATTTTTGAATTTCACCCTTGCATTGAATCCACTTTGGTTCATGGAGAATGTTGTATTTTATTCTCAAAATTTTTCTTGTGTTGTATGATGGATCTCTGCATTTTGTTTGGTCAAGAAAATGATTCCCAATGTGGGCAAGCCTAGATGTGTGGGTTTGGGGAATGACAGATGCATTTTTACAACCTCTAATTTTCCCTTGACTACCATTAAAATGCAACCTCAAAGTTTATCATCAAATCATTTTTTTAAATGCCTCAATGAAAACATTTTGCATTTTATTTATGGGTTCAATTAAACCCCGTGTTTCTTGACCTCTCTTGCATGATGTTGAGCTACTAGATAACCTTTAGAGTGTTAATTGTTTTATTTCACGACAGCTGGTGTATTTTTATTCGTTAAAAGGTGCGTCCAGGTTCGTAGAGTACAAAAAGGAACAACCAGAGAAAAACACAAAAATATGGTTTGTCCACCACAACATTCAACCAACTGTCTATATCATAGCTACTATTTATCCTATGCCTAATATTATGTTGGAATATTCACCAATACTGAGAGGGGGGGTGAATCAATATTGAGCACTTTTTACCATTTTTAATCACAACTTGTAAACATTAACTTATCAACAATTTCATTCACTTATCATTGCATTTAACATATCATAAATATATAACCACAGATGCACAATACACAAGAATTTTACGTGGAAACCCAAATGGGAGAAAACCATGAAACAATTTTTAATATATCTTCAAGATTACAATCATAGAAGCACCAACTTCCAAAATTCTCCAGCACCAACTGGAAGGAGGCACCAACCCCATATTTATAGGTTCCAACTTGAAGGAAGCTACAACTCCCTAAATTCTCTATCTCCAACTGGAAGGATGCTCCACCCCCTTGATTTACAGGCTCCAACCTGAAGGAAGCTACAACTCTTTGTATTCTTCAACTCCAATTGGAAGGAGGCTCAACCCCCTGATTTACAGGCTCCAACCTGAAGGAAGCTACAACTCCCTATATTCACCATATCCAACTGGAAGGAGGCTCCAACCCCCTTTCCTTGTTGTATCATCCCCAATTTTGATCTCTGCAAATTATAATGTAATTGTATAAATGTGAATTAGGATGGTGAGTTGAGGTGTTTGGGCGAAGAGCCCGTATTGATTTAATGTGTCCAGGGATCAAATTTGCATATTATGAACATTGAAATAATTAATAAAAGTAATAATCGTTGGTTGTGATGTGAAATAGGTGAAGAACGATGGGGGGCTATGATACTAGAAGAGAGAGAGGGGTCCAAGCGGGAATTATTCATGGGTATTAATCCAACCCACATTCCTGAAATTATTATCTTTGTGTATAACCTTCTATTTGTTGATTGAGTGTATGATAAGACAATCATTTAAACTCATGTAAGAGGGTGGGTGTGAGTGTTCAAATCCCATAGTTAATGGAGAGCATGGGCTGAAGTACAATCATCCTTTAGAAGAGTGCGAGTCAAGCAAGCAAGGAAGAAGAGGAAATTCATATGCAAAATAGGGATAGTTTTTACATACAGATTTTGGGCAGCAAAGGAGGAATATAGGGCTGGGAGGAGGACCAACCATGGTATACTTGAAATAAACCCTTATTGGGCTACATTTTTTTGTGAAGAAAGAGGTCTTTGTTCCTATAAAATCAGGTTGTAAGCCGGTGGTGCGATTTCCCATTGATGAAATATCTCAAGAGCCTTGTGAAGGCTACTGTGAAAACTCCTGAAGTATCTGAAAGTTCCTGAATCCTAGCCAATGAATTCCTGGCCAACCGAGTGCACTAGGAACCCTGGTAAACAAATGATATAGCTTGAGGGACTGTGAGAAATGAAGGGGGTACATTATTTGGTAGTGCAGGTTGTGGGGAAGAGAGAGATAGAGGATTGGAACTGTTGTGGGAGTAAAACTTGGGTCTGGGGGTTGTTGTGTGTGGAGAGTGGACAACCAGTGGGATGGATCTCCTTGTGGACTCATAGCCTCAGTTTGAGGGTGGCTTGATGATGAGATAAAATGATGAGGAGTGCCTATGGTTGGAAGGTTCATCCTTCGTATGCAGCCAATTGGATAACTATTAAAAGATAAGTGTTTATGTTGTGTTATTTATGATTATTCCATTGTGTAAATGATTTATATGAATGTCGTGTGTTTGTTGTTTGTTTGAACAATTGCATTCATGTTTAAAATATGTTGTTAGATACATTTAGAACTATGGTATTATTCAAATGGTTAAATCTGTGTGTGATCTGTAGCTGGTAAGCTACACGAATTTAATTAGCAGTAAATCTTAATAATTTAATGAGTTTATACATGTAATGTTACTCAATTGGGTGTTGGGTATGTTACAAAGTGGTATCAGAGCCTCGGGTTCAAACATCGGGTTTGAATGGGACAAGAATGGGTGTGAATTGAGTAATTCATTGTTGCAGACTTCGGTCTATGTAAAATTAGGGAAAAATGGAGAAGATGGAGTGAAATCCCCATTTTCGTGAGTAATATTTGGGTTTAAATGACTCTAAAATGTTCAGAAGGTTTAATAGATCCAAATTGCAAAGTTGCAAATCAAAATTGACCTGGAATGGTCAAAATTTGAGTTTTAATGGCCGCATGTAGAATTACAGGCAGTTTGGTGAATTGACAACTGAGACCTCTTTTGATCTTGAGATCGACGACTAAGATTCATCATGATAGATTTAAAAATCCATAAGGGTCGATCGTTTTGAAAGGTTGATTAAATCGACGACCGTGATTAATTTTGGCATTTAGAAAATAAATAAGATCGACGACCCAGATTCACTTGGGTTTTTGTCGAAATTTTCTAAGTGTGAGGTTTGACAACAAAATCCGTCGACAATCAATAGTCAGATCAGTGAGTTTGGTGAAGTGTTGGAAATTCACCAAGAGAATACGTTGATGGACGATGACCGATCGACGGGTGTCGATAGAGTTGGGAGAATTTGATACGATCAACGACCGCGATCATTTTTGAGTAATAGATTGACGGTATAGATCAACCTGAGTTTTGGTCGAAACTTTTCTAATTGATGAAGCTCTCCAACATAGTTCGTCGATGGCTGATGGTCGAATCAACCAAAATGACAAAGAGTTTGGTTCGACCAAAGGAAAACACTGACCACTGATGGCCGACATTGACCGAATCCTGCAAAGTAATTTCAACCACCGACGAAAATCGGTGATGGCCAATGGGTCGGTGGTCAGGCATCGACTGATTTAGTGAAGTGTTTCGAATCAAGCAAGAGAAGTTGTCGATGGCCAATGCGTTGATGGTTGAGTTTCAATTGAATTCAACGAGGTGTTCGAGGCATCCAAGAGAATTGGTCGATGACCGATGGAGAGAAAAAGTGTGATGATGTGTCATGCCACGTCATCCAAGTTGACACCTCAGGATGATGTGTCATGCTATGTCAGCACCCATGTGTCATGCCACGTGAGTAGTTGTTGCGTCAGCCAACATAAGTGGTCGATGTCCGATGGTCAGGTTGGTCGATTTGGGAAAGTGTTTTCGACAGTCATCGATCGTCAATGGGCCGATGGTTGGGAATCGATCAAATCAGTGAGGAGTTTTCATTCTCCAATGAATACGTCAGGGAATTGGGCCGATGAACGACGGTTTCATCAATAGATTGGGGAAGGAGTTGCGCACGTCTAAAGGAAAGTGTCGATCATCAATGGTCAATAGATTCAGATCAATGGTTCTCGTTTCTCCTAATTTGAGCTCAATGAATAAGATTTAAAGGCTATTATGGTATTAAAACAATCGTTTTTATGTGAAATTTTTGGGTTTTTCAAGGTCATTATCTAGTGGGGCAATTTTGAGGCCCTAAACGACGTTTTTAGCTAGTCGAAACCCACAAGTATAAAGTTTACCAAGGTACACTATATATTTTCATATCAAATAAAATAAATTGGAGAGAGTTATCCAATGAGCTAAATGGTTCACAAAATGAAGCTCGTATGAGGAATTTACAGCCAAAACAACGAGGGTAAAAGTTTGACACCAAAATTAATTCCGAAAGGCATAAATCCATACTCAGAAGTTCGTTTGGGGCACAAGAGCAGCCGATGGAAATATTATGAACCGTATAACATAGCCATGAAGCCAGATTTAATATCTGGGTATGTAAAAATGTGCATGAAGATAAATAAGACACTTATAACATACATAGATAAATTGGGTAAAACAATCAAAGCTTCTTCAGACCATAACTTCCAACTCGAAGTTCGAATTTGAGCAAACGAATGGTCTTTGGAAAGGTATTGAGGAGTAGAAGGCATATGTAAACCCATAATTTTGAATTGGACAACAAAAAGTTTCCAAAATTATTAAATATATTTATGAAGCAGTAAAAGAGGAGAAATTGTGACTTGTAAATGTTATAACTTTTCGTTCAAAATTTAGAATGAGGCATGAGTACAGTCACTGGAGAGATGTTTTAGAGAGGAATGAATCTAAGGGATTATATTTTTTATTTTTTGCATTGTGTCCTTCATAAATTGGGATAAATAATGACCTATAACACTAATTGGCAAAATTTCTATACTATGCATTACTCTAACATAAATGGTTTCTTACACATGGTGCAGAATTAGAGGTATAATCAGATAAATTCAAGACTAGGATTGAATATCAGAGTAATGGAGACATGGAAGAGACTGTAGAAGTTGGTTGAGGCAATAAAGAGATACAAGACAAGTAATGGAAAGTGGAATTGGATTCCAAGAACCATGTAATTACTCAATGTAAAGATTTTTCCAAATAGTGTCAAAGTTTGGAGAAACCTTCCTAAACGATAGAGCTAAGTGCTAGAGGTGATTGCTAGGTAGAGAAGAGTATTGAAACTCATTATAGTTCCTATGCATAATTTTAGAAGCACATTTTAAGTGCAATATCTTGGAAAAGTAAAAAGAGGTTGTGCTTATTATCAAGGCATTGATTAATAAGAAGAGGAGCACTCTAGCGAAGAGTGTTGTGTGAAATATTACTAGCAGGAGGATAAGATTCCACCAATGAGAATTATGTGGGTCTATTCTAGATTGATCCTTGGGTCCATTAGACAGGGAAGCAGGTCGATCTTGTACAGTCGGCTAAAGAATCAAAGTGATGCGGAAGGAAAGTACATGGCTGCAAAATATGTGATGCAAGGTTGAAAAAGGTCTAAGGAAGAACAAAGGAATATTAGTATTCAGATACTATAGAATCTGAATGGTTTGGAAAGGAAAAATAAATAGAGATTCTCATATAAAACATGGATACAGTAGGTGAAGAGTGTTATTTCACGCATAAGGAGTTAAGGAGGAGTCCATAGCCTTTAAGGTAGAAATATAGTGAAGGCTAGAAAGCTTGTTACAAGAGAAGGAAAAAGGATATCATGAGATGAGGTGTGACTCATGAAGTGGATGAGTCAACTCTATGTGCAAGCATGTGAATGCATGAAAAATAATTGTTGGGTATGATCTAACAACTTTTGTCTAAAAGTACCCCCAAAGCAAGGAATTTTCTTCTATTATCAGAGTGCGCAACAAAACTAGGGTATAGGTGCAAATGGAGGATGTGTAGCATTCCATTTGAAGCAGAGTGGTCTTGAGTGGCCAAGTAGTGCTTCACAATGAATCATTCAATGAAGTATTTAAAATTGAGCAAATCCATGTATGGAAAAGAGTATTAGAAATATAACATAAAATAAATATTTCAAAATGTTGAAACACCAATCAATGATAATGGTATTTCAAGACTGGTTTGGTCAAGAAAATGGGAAGTGGTTAACTAGATTACAGTGTTAATATTCAACTAGAGTAGTGCATGTTACACCACTATGAATATTGAGAATTATAGCCAAAATATGTTGGGACAAGTTTTCTCTGCATAAAGGAAGTAGTTGTGAGATGGAAACACTGGTGGACCTAGTGGCTAAAATTGCAAAATGGCAAGTGGGGCTTGGCTAGCAGATTCAGAATAAAGACTAGTAGTGCACAGTTGAGCAGAATGATAGTGCACAAGGTAGCAATGTTCTACAAGAATTTAAGGACAATCATCTACAACAACAAAGCTAAATAAATAAATAAAGTTGAAATAGATATGCATTGGGGTGCATGAAAGAATTGATGCACGACACATACAATAAAAATAGGATGCATGTGCATGAAATAGGCATGATAATATTAATGCTCAATGAATATTCATGTTCATTGATACATTGGTGCATGTGGGTATGCTTGAACATGTATATGGCGTGAGTGTAGACTAAGAGTAGTCTGCTAATATGTGTGTGTGTGTGTGTGTGTGTGTGAAATGATGATGCTATGATATTGAATAAAACTAATGATGGATTGTGTGTCTAGGAAAACATGGTTATAGCATGATGATATTATTGTTTATGGAATCCATCCATATGAAGACATATGATGATGGTGGGAATTTTGATCAAGAGGTTGGTGAAGGGAGCCCGTGAGCTTCTACCAAGCACTAGATGATCATTTAACATCAAGTAAATGGATAAAAATCATAGAGGTATGAAATTGGGGTTGCTTGTATTACATAAAATAATGAAGGGAATGGAACTAAGAATTCCCTCAGTTAAGTTCTTAATATTTGAATCGATAGAAAGGAAGGAATCCTTGAGTATGAAAATATTATTCTCTGCTTGAATGCATTTATGAGAAATTAATTGCATATTGTGTTATGTTGGTTATGAGATCATAACCAAGACAAGACAAGATACATATTCTTGCGGTAGCAATGAATGCCATGGATATAAGGTATTCCTAAATCAATGCAAGGATGCATTGGGTAAATACGGCCATGGGAATTGACACATTGGTAATAGTTGACTGCACCATGAAAAGTTTGAGTGTTGGTAATGCATGTGTGAGGAATGATGATTACATTCTATTTAATATGAATAATAGTTGGAAGTGGTGAAATTTTTAGATTTAAAATATAACTCTAAAATCACTTCATGGGTTGAATGAATATGTTGCGGTAGATGATAGTCTCATTCTAGATAATATGATTAATGGTTGAATATCATTTTTAAAAAGTGAATAATGGTTGAAAAAGATTGAATTGCTCACAAATTACAATTCTGAGATCATTTCATGAACTGTTGGAAATATGCCTAAGTGATAACAATATTTTTCGCTGCAAGAAAGTTGAGAAATTACAAGAAGATTGGTCTTGGATATTGCAACGATGTAAGCCCATAAAAAAGATCGATATATATAACTATAAGAGCCAAACATAATGAGAAAAAAACTCATGCATGGAAAATTTATTTACATGTGTAGAATAGATTTGAGAATTAATGATTGCAAATTGTTATAATATTCTAACAATATGTTTGGTTGAATTGAAGAGAGAAAAATTACAGGAATAATGGTCTTGGATATGGAAACGGTGTAAGACCATAAGGAAGACCAATACCTACTATTGCAAGAGCCAAACATCGTGAGAAGAAATCTCGCGCTTGGGAAAACTTGGTGAAACAAAGTTGGAAATTAATATGTAAAATTGCTAAGATGATATCTCATGATGATTGTATGTGTGTGTGACACAGATGAGGTGATGGCTATTAAATATGGAAAACTCATAAAGAATGATATTGTTACAACATTGGAACCCTCTTATTGCTACAACTTACAAATTTCCAGTGAAAAATATGGCAGTGAGTTAGTGCTCCCCTTGTGCAAGAACACCTTGGAAAATGATGGATCGCCCGAGGGACTGTGTATCAGTGAAGGGGATTCTTGAGCCTGGAGGGTGAGGATGGAAAGGGGGAGGGAAATAAATAATGTATATGACATGGTGGCTGGAATCATGAGGTTGTGTCAGAAAGGAACGGTGAGCTAAATTCTTTTTGTGGCTTCTCGTGAAATAGAGTGACAACCATATGAATAAGTGATTGTAATCGTTGAGTTAATTATGCTAAAAGATGGGATTGATTATTGTTCAGTGCATTTTAAGTTTTCCCTTATCCCTTGTTGCTTGTTATTGCTGGATGACATCTCTGCATCTGTGTTTTTATGGGTCTGCATGCTTTGGTGTGTTTGTTTAGTCGTCACTATGTATGGTTAAGTTGATTGTGTTGTGTTTTGGTTGTTATTGGTCAGTTACATGAGGTTGTGTGTCACGACTATGTATTTTTATTTTAACCAGAGATGTGTTAAGATGTTGTGAAGGAGGCACAATTGCAACTATTTGATAAGTTATAGATTCCATTATCATAGTTGGAGTTCCTGGAGCCACAACTCAGAGAATTCATGTCCGACCTAGTACTAGAACCCTTGAAGGGAAGTGGTAGAGATTGAAGGACTACGATGGAGAGAAGTGGTACACTTCTTTGGGTCATGCGTGTTGAGGGGAATGAGATTTTTTTGGTTGGAATTGTTGTGGGAATCAATAAAATATAAAATATATTGCAGTTGGAGTTCCTAGAGCCACAACTCCGAGACTTGATGTCCAACCTTGTACTAGAACCCTGGAAGGGGAGTGGCGCATCCTAAAGGACTGCAATGCAAAGAAGGGTACACTTCCTTGGGTTGTGCAGGTTGAGGGGAATGATATTTGTTGGTTGGAATTGTTGTGGGAACCGATAGAGCATGAATAATATTGCAGCTAAATCCAGAGGAAGGCACTGTAGGTCGCGAAAAATGAAAGACTGTTGGTCGAATTGCTACCAGAATGATGAATTGTGAAATTATCTTACGCGGGTTAGGCCAGAGAGCCTAAGTATCTATGGTTTTTGGGTTGTAATGCCCATGTATGTATATTTTTTATGCCAGGGTGCATATGTATCTATGATTTTGGGCAAAAGAGCCTATGTAATTTTGTTAGGCTGAAACACCTGTGTGATTTTGGGCCGACGAGCCTATATGCTTGATTAATGGCCCGATAACCATAATTGTAAAGTGAATGAACACCTGTAGGGTGTTGTGCACTGATGATAGTGAAAAAATAAGGAGGAGGGGATGTAACATCCCCAATTTTAATCCTTGCAAATTATAATGTAATTGTATATATGTGAATTAGGCTGGTGAGCTGAGGTGTTTGGGCGAAGAGCCTGTATTGATTTATTGTGGCCGGGGGGCGAATTTGCATATTATGAACATTGAAATAATTAATAAAAGTAATAATCATTGGTTGTGATACAAAAGAGATGATGAAACATGGGGGGCCGTGTTTCCACAAGAGAGAGAGGGGTCCAACAGGGAATTATTCATGGGTATTAATCCAACCCACATTCCTAAAATTATTATATTTGTTTATAACCTTCTATTTGTTGATTGAGTGTATGAGAAGATAATCATTTAAACTCATGTAAGAGGGTGGGAATGAGTGGTCACATCCCATAGTTAATGGAGAGCATGGGCTGAGGTACAATCATCCTTGAGAAGACTGTGATTCAAGATGAATAGGGACAATTTTTACATGTAGATTTTGGGCAACAAAGAAGGAACAAAGGGTTGGGAGGAGGACCAAACATGGTATACTTGAAGGAATCCCTTGTTGGGCTGTGTTTTTCTGTGAAGAAACAGGCCTTTGTGCCTGTAAAATCGGGTTGCAAGCCAATGGTGCAATTTCTTATTGAGGAAATATCTCAAGAGCCTTATGAAGGCCACTGTGAAAACTCCCAAAGCAACTAAAAATTCCTAGATCCTAGCTGAGGAATTCCTGTCCAATAGAGTGCACTAGGAACCTTGATAAACGAATGATACAACTTGAGGTACTATGAGTGGTGAAGGGGTACATTCCTTGGGTAGTGCAGGTTGTGGGGAAGAGAGAGCTAGAGGATTGGAACCGTTGTGGGAGTAAAACCTGGGTTTGGGGGATACTGTGTGTGGAGAGTGTACAACCAGTGGGATGGATCTCCTTGTGGACTCATATCCTCAGCTTGGGGGTGGATTGTTGATGACAAAAAATGATCAGCATTGCCTATGGCTGGGAGCTTCATCCTTTGTATGCAGTCAGTTGGATAATTGTTAACATATAAGTGTTTATGCTGTGTTATTTATGATTATTCCATTGTGTAAATGATTTATATGAATGTTGTGTGTTTTTTATTGGCTTGAACAATTGAATTCATGTTTAATATATGTTGTTAGATGCATTTAGAAATGTGGTATCAATCAAATGGTTGAATATGTGTGTGATCTGTAGATGGTAAGCTACAAGAATTTAATTAGTAAATCTTAATAATTTAAAGAGTTTTTGCACGTAATGTTACTCAATTGGGCACTGGGTATGTTACACTTTCCCCTTCCTTCCTTCCTCCTTTAAATATAAATGGAGACTCAACCTGTCACTGATACCAATACATCATCATAAAAACTAATACATCATGATAAAAACTGATACATCATCATCATCAAAACTGATCTACCATAACTGATACATCATCATCATCATCATCAAAACTAGATCCACCATAACTGATACATCATCATCATCAAAAGAAGATCCACCACAACTGATACATCAACACCACCAAATCTAGATCAACACCATCAATCCGGGTCCACATAAAGATTCTAGGTCCACATGGGTCCACATATAAACCCCAACATCACTTCTTAAATTTATCCTGAACACTTGTTTGGGACTAGTTTCTGGATTAGTCACAAACCCTAACTTCCAACAAGTATAACTTTTTACCTGTAATGAATCAAGGTTTGAAATTTTTACCTAATATCTTTATATATCTTATATGAAATTCCTCCAAGTTTTTCTCCTTGAATCTTCACTAAAAAAGAAATATAGCGAATATGGAAGACCTTCCTGAATTCCGTCCTATTCTGGAGAGAAAACTTGTACAACATGCCACGTGATCAATATTTGATATCTGATTTTGAAACTCATGCAAATAATACTATTGACTATATGCTTTATAATTAAATTGGTCTCACAGAATTTGGATCCTCTATGAAGAAGTTATGATTGTTTTACCTGGAACACTTGTTTGAGACTAGTTACAGGACTAGTCAAAAATACTATTTTCCACAGAGTGTATCTCCAAAACTAAAACGGCCCAGAAGTTGAAATTCATAACAAAAGTACCTTGATATGTCTTGTCAACATCCTCCAATTTTTAGTTTCTGAATAATTCTAGAAAAAAATTTATTGCAAAAATGGAAAGATGACCTTTAAATAACATACCTTAGAACACATCATCACAAGACTTCATCTTCCCATAGAATTTCACCCTTCTTCACTTCATCTTCCCTTTGAAATTCGCTACCACGCTTGTCCTAAGAGATCACAAGAATGAATAATGAAAATAAGAGGTTATTGATGTGTATTTATACCCTTCAAGTACCTTCTTTACCCGACCTTGAGCCAACTTGTAACTTCTTGTTTGCAACAACTTTTTCTCCTTTACTTTACTTTAGGGCCAACTTATAACTTCTTGACCTTAGATCTGGGGCTTCTTGACCATACTTTGGGGCTTCATATTTAAGAGGGCATAACTTCTCAACCGTGAGGAACCACGTGTCATGCCACCTACCGTTGGATACAGATGGACGAGGACTATCAATCAATGGATGTTTTGCATGCATTTTCAATGTCCTTCATACTCTTTTTCTTCAATCAAATTCGGGTTTCATGACCACACCTCCGGGGATTCCTAACCACTTAGCCATATTTCTAGGGCTTCTTGTAGACTTCTTCAAAGCATATTCATGTGAGGTCCATGATTAAAGTTATTCCATAAGGGGACCACTTTCGAGACTTATTCAAATACACCCATCACTTATAGATGCTTCCAAGCTTGTTTCAAGGCTTATTCTAGGGTTGACATCAATGGCAACCAAATTTCCAACAATATCCCCCTTTGTAATTGATTGCAACACTCATACTCTCCCTGTGACCATTTTTCCCCCTGTATTCATGCTTATGATGTTTCTCTCCCCCATTGACATCAATGGAAAAGGGAAACTCCCCCTAAAAATATACCTTATTTTGACAATCTCTCTCCCCGTCTTCATGTTTCTGATATTTCTCTCCTGCTTTTGTTCTTTCTCTCCCCCTTTGAAATTAAAAGTAACTCCCTCTGATGATTTCTCTCCCCTTGTCTCCTTTTGCAAGATGTCGTGTAGATCAATGTGGGGCTTCTTGTATATCCTTTCTTTCTTCTCTTTTAGTGCTTTTTGTCCATTGGTACTTCCTATTGTTGTAATCTACTCACGTATATTAAAAGCATTCATGTTAAGGTTCCTTCATGGATTGCCATCTTCACTGCACTGAAATCAATGACATAATCATTCAAAAATCGTCTCGTGATGGTTTCTCTCCCTCTGGCTTGTTGTGCCTCTCATGGCTTATCTTCCCATGACTAGTTGGTTCCACCTGTCAATATGCTTCTTTTCTGAGTCATCTGCTTTACTACAAATTCCTCTTGAGGACAGTGACAATGAGTCTTTCTACAATTCCTCTTGAGCTCATGATTTCATCCACTATCATGTATATTCTCTGGTTGATGTCAATTATTGTCTTCTAGACCTGCCAGATATCTCACGAATTCATCTCTGTTCATATGTCACAAAATTGTCCATGACTCTGTTGCACATAATGCTGACTAATCTGTCACTTCACTAAGAGATTCTTCGAATCTACTACAACTGATCACTACATATTCTCAATTTGAATCAAATATGTCCACTAATCTGCGCTATCATCAAATCAAATTGTACGAGTCTGCAACAAGTACACATTCTCGAATCTGTAATGAATGTATCCCTGCTTGAATACATGCTTGGAATTCTCTATACAATCATGAATCTCTGCCTCAAAAGTGTTCCAATGATATTCTATGTGTTTGCCAACTAATCCCTTCATATTTGCATGGATATGTGTTCTAAACTGTAACTTGAAGTAATCAACCAATATGTCATGAGACATTCTGCACCTCTACCATCAAATCATTTTGAATCTTCCTTCCCCAAATCAAACAAACACTCCAGAATGCCCAAAAGATAGTTCTCTAATCTGTAATAGTTGTTGCTTAGACTCCCCCTCTTCATATTGACATTTATTGGGAGTCTCCAAGCTAGATTGCTTAGAAAAATATATAATCCTTCTCTGTTGCAGGATCATCCTTCTAAATTCTGACATCTTCCTCTTTTCCTGTAGATTCATCATGATCTCACACATCTACAAATCATGTGAGTATGATCTCTAGAAGTTCTTCATTCACTTACTCTTCTTGTTTTTGTTTTCTTCTCCAAACTGTTGGGTATGTGTTATATTCTTGCATGACTAGGCTTAGTGTTTGTTGCATTGCGTCGGGCGCGCGAGGGGGTTTGAGGGGGTTCTGTTAGGCCCCCCCTTTGGGGGTTGCAGGGAGGCAATAGCCCTTGAGAATTTGTTTTCCTCGGGAAACGTGTCACGTTTTTGCCTCGTTTTTTTGTGTCACCTCGATTTTTATGTCCATTGTTGGGAAGTTTTTTAGCAAATGGGTTTTGCCGATGGTTTTTCTATTTCTGGTTAAGGAATTGGGGTTGTTGACTCATCCAGGTCATTGGGTTAGGGTTTTGGATGTCTCTGGCTCCTATATGTATATTGTATTGTAAAAATGTATCATTATGAATGAATATAGAATATGTTGGTTTTTACGGTTTGGGTTTCAAGGGGAAAAATCTTTGTGCAATTTGTATTTTCCATTGTATCTTTTATGTTCTTTTATTGAAAATCTATTTGCAGTAAAATATTGTACAAGATCTGGTATCAGAGCTTTGTTGGCTTCACGGGGACACCTTTGTGGTAAAGGGTTTGGCTTGGGACTGTGATAAGCCTTGTTACAGTGGGAGATCCATGGTATTGATTTTTCAGGTGAAAAGAAATGGCGAGAAGTTTGAAAATGGAGATCGAGAAGTTTAATGGGCAAAGTTTTGAGCTGTAGAAGCTCAAGATGGAATATTTGTTGGTGGATAAAGATCAATGGATCGCAGTGGATCCAGGTACTGCACCTACAAGAATTTCAGCAGATGACTGTGTTAGTATCCTGATTTTCAAGGTATGGTCATAGGAGTGTTAAGAGTTTGCAAAATCATGCCTTGGTCTTGGGAAGACCAATGCATTCCTATTTTGAGTTAATTAAGTGTGTGATAGTTATTCATGAGTCTTGATATGATATGTCATAAAAGATTCAAGTCATAAATCAAAGGTCTAGGGGAAGTGTTTTCAAATGGTATCATTGATCATAATGACATATTATGAGAAATATGGAGCCATCACAAGTCATCATGTTTTATGTATAAATATTCCTAAGTGGTTTTGATATTTGGCTTGTAAAGGATCACATGTTGTGTAAGTTCATTGTGCAAAGGTTGGCGCTACCCAAGTTGTCAAATCATTTCAATGGTCTAATGAAGATTTCAAATCGGGTTTTCTTGGCATATGAAATTCCTTTTCCCTCCCATTTTTCCATGCAAGGGATCTCTTTCATCAATTACACTCCTCTGTCATAGAAGATTTCAAAAAATACACACTCTACACAAGCTCTGTTCATTGCACTATGCAAACCCTGATTTATTCGCTACACAAACTCTGTTTCATTTGCTACGCAAGCTCTGTTCATCATGCTACGCATCACCTGACTTGCATCATTTTCATACTAAGGAGTTCCTTTTTCATACCAGATAAATTTTTGAGTTAATATGATCTGAGTTTAAATGACTGGATTTTCCTTGGCCATTTCCTTCGATCCCATTTCTTGTAAAACCTAGCTTTGTTTCTCACTATGTAAAGTCCCCTGTCTTAAACCTAACCATCAACTTCTTTTTCCTCCATAGTCACAATGTGTTCAACATATATCTGCAGGATGGAAACTCAAGGGAAGAAGAAATATAATAAGGGAGGGAGTGTTATAAGATTCGAGCCACAAAGCTTGCAATTAGTAAACTCCGATCCAACAATTATGGTTTCTTTTGAACAAGCCAGATGCATGCGATTTTGTGAGAAAATTCAAGGGTATAACGTGCAGTCGACTGAGGATTTTTCCCTGAACTTCAATGGCATCCAAATAGAGGTTGTTTATCTTACTTTCTAGGTGTCATAGGAAACAATAGTTGTTGCAACTGAAATTCCAGCTCAAGGGGAGAAATGGTTTAAAGGTATGCCCCTTGATTCCATCTTCTACACTAATTTCTTGAAGCCTAAGTACAAAAAACAAAGTTTTGGTACTACCATTCCAAGAGAATGAATATTGGAACATTATGAAAAGATATTAAGAGTAATTCAAATATATTTCACCCGCGAGGGAAGATTTGACAGGGTATATCAGTACCATATTAGGATTTTAATGCATTTCACGGGAAAAATCCCTTTTTACCTATATAGAAGCCTAGGTAAATTGTCAGACAGAGTGCAAGCTAAAGGTAACTAGGTTAAAACCAACTTGTTCCATTTCTCTTTGGTGAAATTACTGGTGTTAGAAGAACTTAGGAAGTTGAACAAGGATTGGGATTCTTTCCTAGCTTCAGTAAGGATTGCTTTAGACACTAAAGGATATACTCCCCTATCAGATGAAAAAACATCTCCTTTAGTCCCTGAGGAGTCTAGTAGGAGGGAGAAAAGGTATGCAGAACAAGACTGTTAGAAAGGGAAAGAAGTTGAAGGTGCTTTACCAAGCCAACAAGCTAAGAAGAAAGGAAAAAAATTACACTTTGCAGATGAGATTGTTGAAACACCTAGACTTAGCAGTCCAATTACAAGATAAACAACCAAAATATTTCCTTCTCTGCACACAAAATCTGTTGAACATACAACTCAAGGTATTGGTAAAGATCAGTTCCAGTCAGGTGAAAAGGATGAGATAATTGGAGAATAGAAAGAACAACTTAAGAAATCTCATCATGCCATAGCAAAGTTCCATTATGAAAACATGGAGATGAAGAAGAAACTTGTTGAAAGGGTTTCTAGCAGTTCAACACCAAAATAAGTATCAGTGTCAAAGATAAAATAAACACCAACAATTCCACAAAGTTCTAAGGGAAAAGGTAAAGAGAGAGTAGTTGAGCAGAGTCCTAAAATAATAGAACTTCCCAAACATACAACTCCTTTGACAAGATCTTCAGCTAGAAAGTTGATTTCAAAACTACAGAAAAAACACATGCATAGGACCAATCCATAGAAATTGAAAAGATCCATCCTTCACCCAGAGAAGGTGAGAAAAAATTCAAAAGGCTCAACAAACAATTAAGAGAAGCACATGATTTGATCATTCAACTCAGGGAAGAGAACATAACAAAAAAACAAAACTTTGATGAACACCTTCATGCGTGTGGACCAACCATATCCAATGCCTATGTAGCTATTTCTAATGCCCAGTCAAAGTTAAGAAGAAATGCACTTTTGTATAGGCAAGTGGAAAATATGAAAAGACATAATTTGTCATTGAGGAAAGAAAATAAGACTCTGAGACTAAGGATGAAACAAACAGAAGTTGATGATGAAGCTAGGGGAAATTTAGACCTACTTGCATAGGTGGATGAAATATAGAATCAATGATTTCACAGTTTTTTATTTTTGATCAGTAAAGGGATAATATGTTTTGACTTTCTTGTTTAGAAAAGAACGTTGCACAGAACTTGCGTGGCGATCTCACGCTACGCAAGTGTTGTAAGTATACATTTGATGAAGAAATTGTGGGTATTGTTGTTGGGATGATAGCATGATTAGCTATAGTGTCCAGATACTTTGTAGTTACCACCTGTGTGAAGATAATTGAAGAAAAAAATACTCATTCTGTAAACTCGCTACGCAACTGTTGTAGCTTATAGTTACACAACGAGTTGCAGCAGATTGCTATGTAAACATGCCAGGGAGCCTAGTCAGCATTCAAATCAACCCCATATTTGTCTCCAGCTATACTAAATGAATCAGATCAGATCTAGAGTTCGAGAGCATGATGAAGAATATTATTTTTTGAAAAGACTCTAATGTAATTAATATGGTCAAAACAAACTTCTATTTTTAGCGGAGAGTTTAAGTTTGTTCCTATGTTTGTGTAACTAGATCCAAAAATGAAGGAAGGTGGTTGAACTTCTAATTCCTTAGCTTAGGAATGGATTATGCCTTTATATTGGATCATTTTTAATGTACAAGGGGTTGGCAAAAGCATAGAGGACATTTGTCTTGAACATTTTGTAATCTTTTTGAAGTTTAATGAAATATTAGTGCATAAGTACAATGCTATTCATACCAGATATTCTTGTGGTGGTGATATGAAGTGTGTGTTTCTCTCTCATGTATGTATTTCATGTATCATTTCATCTACAACCTTTATATGCTTAAATTGGAAAGCTAATGGTATAGAATTCATCTGATATCGATGCTTTAGATTCAAACAACTTAAGTACTACTATCTCTTCTTAACTCAATCATAATTCATCCTAGTCGGTGCTCTGAATGTAGTTAATAATTTTTTAATTCTTCCATTATACAACAACAATATTTTAAACTGAAAGATTATCACCTATCTAGCCTCTGCTTCCTTGATAATTCTACCACCAGTCACTGATAGTTCCATTGCTTCAAAGTTGACTCCATTGCCCAACATATTCCTTTTCCTTCTTGCTAATAAACTTTATAAATCTCTTCATCTAATAAAAGACCTAGCCATTGATCCTTAAGAGAAAACTTATCTTCCAGAAACCAAGTGAAAAGAGAGATCCCTCTCTAAACTGAAAGTGCTAGTTTCAGTTCTAAAGTGGTTTTGTGGTTACCTTTGTGATTTGCTTCCTCAGCCATGGAATTTACATAGTGCTAACAGACCGGAAAAAGTTGAATCGGAAGGAGAAGAGAACAATCCGACTATGTCTTTAAGATTTAGTATTACTGAATGTGTCAGAGGAAGCTACATCCAAATATTTATAGGATAAGTTGGGGAAGTTGTATCAATCTAAGTCCCTAGTAAATAAATTTTTCCTGATAAAAAAGTTGTATAACTCGAGGATGAGAGATGGATATTTGGTGGCAGAGCATTTAAACGCCTTCAATACTGTGGTAAGTCAGTTGGTATATGTTGAGATTAAAATTTCAGATGAAGATATGTGTATAAGTTTACTGTGCTCTTTACCATACTCGTGGGATAGTCTGGTTGTGGCCATAGGTAGTAATACAACTTCCTTGAAGTTTGATGAAGTGGTCTTACCCTTATTGTCGGAGGAGATGAGATGGAAGAACATGGAAAGACATAACACATATGCATTATTTGTAAGAGGATGCTCCTAGGAAAGAAATAGATATAAGTCCTCAAGTGGGAGATCTAAGTCTAAGGGTAGATCTAAATATCCCGTAAAGTTTGTAAACGTATGCTGGAGATGTGGAAAAGAAGGGAACTACAAGAAGCAGTGTAGATCCAAAATTGAGAAAAAGAAGGGATCTGAAGGAGCTCCTACTACAGAAGAAAAGAACTCCAGTGAAGGAGAAGGGGATGTGTACTTGGCTTCTTAAAGCACACATGCAGATCATGATGCACGGTTGGTTGACTTAGGTGCATCCTTTCATATGACTCCGACCCATAGGGAGTGGTTCTGTGAATATGAAAGGTATGATGGAGGTAATCTTTTCCTAGGTGATGACTTGACAACCAGAATCATCGGACGAGGAAAATTCAATTTGAGGCTCATAGATGGAAGGATTAAAACACTACCTAGTGTTCTGCACATCCCAGGTTTGGACAAAAAATTGATTTATGTAAGAAAAATGGACGATGCAGGGGTAAAAAAAACATTTGAAAAGGAAACCTGCAGGATGGTTTGAGGAGCAATGGTGTTGCTGAAGGGAGTTCGGTTTGGAAATCTAAGCTGCAAGGAAGCACTATTAGAGATGGGTGTAATAGTTCTATTATTCTTGATATTGGAGTTGAAGAAGAAAGAACTCCTATAGTCTCTGGAGAAAAGGTTATGATGTGGCATGAAAGACTGGGGCATATCGGAGAGAAGGGTCTTCGACTACTACACAGTAAAGGTATGGTTGAAGGTATGTCTAACTGCTCTCTAGATTTTGATTTCTATAAGATTCCCCTCCGGTGCAATGAGGGCAAAAGGAATTTTACAGCTAGTTCATAGTGATGTGTTTGGACATGTGTTAGTTCCATCATTGGAAAAATATGTGTACTATGTCTCATTTATAGATGACTTCTCGAGGAATACTTGGATATATTTCCTCAGGAAGAAATTTGAAGTCTTTGACAGGTTTAAAGAGTTTAAGGATCTTGTTGAGAATCAAAAAAATAAAAAAATTAAGGTGTTGAGGATAAATAATGGCGGAGAGTTCCACGGGAATGAATTTGAAGAATTATATAAGAAGTGCAGTATAACAAGGCATACGACTACTCCATATACACCTCAACAGATGGAATTTCAGAAAGGATGAACAAGACATTGATGGAAAAATAAGGGTGCATGCTCAGTGATGTCGAGTTAGGGCAAGAATTTCGGGTAGAGGCAGTGGGTACTACATGTTACTTGGTCAACAAATCACCCTCATCAGTGCTATATGAAAAGAATCCACAAGAGGTATGGACTGGTAAGAAACCTTCTCTCACACATCTCAAGGTATTTGGTTGTGAGGCCTATGTTCACATTCCAAAGGAAAAGAAGAGTAAGCTAGATAAGAAGGCTGAAAAAGTGTATCTTTATTGGGTATAAAGATGATCTCAAAGGTTATAAGCTTTGGAACCCAGAAACTAAGAAGGTTGTGTATAGTTGAGATGTGGTATTTAGAGAAATGAAGGATGTTGTTAAACAAGAATTCCTACCAAGTAAGGAAGAACCAAAGAAAACAGAGTTTGATTTAAAGGATGATGAATCATACTCTACAGAAGAATAAGAATAAGAAGAAGAAGATCCTCATACTCTAGTATTGAGGAGATCGGTTCGAGAAATAAGGCTACCAGAAAGGTATACTCCATCTGATTTCCGTTCAAATTTTTCTTTGTATATTACTGATGATGATCCTAGAATTGTTAGGGAGGCAGTGGATTCAGAGGATGGAAAGCTATGGAAAAAGGTCATGGATGAAGAAATGGCAGCCTTGGATAAGAATGAGGCTTGGGATCTAGTGTATTTGTTGACTGGAATAAATCCTATTGGTATCAAATGGGTATTTAAAAGGAATTTGAATGCAAAAGGCAAAGTGGAGAAATAGAAATCTCGGTTAGTAGCAAAGGGTTATTCCTAGGTTGAGGGAATTGATTTTGGTGAGATTTTTTCTCCTATTGCCAAGTTAACTTCTATAATATTTATGTTATCTGTTGTTGCTACATTTGATTTTGAAGTAGAACAGATGGATGTGAAGACAACATTCCTACATGAGGATCTGAAAGAAGAAATGTATATGAAGCAGCGAGAAGGCTTTGTCATGAAGGGAAAGAAGGAGCTAGTATGCAAGCTGAAAAAGTCCCTGTATGGTTTAAAACAATCACCAAGGATGTGGTATAAAAAATTTGATACTTATATGCTGGGACTTGGCTTCACAAGAAGAAAAGAGGATCACTGTGTGTATTTTAAATTAATTGGTGATCATTTGATTTATTTGGTCTTGTATGTGGATGACATGTTGCTAATAGGAAACAACAAGGAGATTATCTAGGATGTGAAAACTAAGTTGTCCTCTAAATTTGACATGAAGGATCTTGGTGCTTCAAATTTCATTTTGGGCATGGAAATTAAAAGATATCGAAAAAAAGAGGAAAATCTAGTTAAATCAAAGAAAATATGTCGAGACAATATTGCAGAGGTTTAATATGCAGGAATGTAAACCGATCAAGGTTCCTATTCATGTTGGTGTAAATTTATCTATGGATCAGTGTCCCAAGACACATGAAGAGGAGGAGCACATGTCACGTGTTCCATATGCGAGTGTGATTGGCAGTTTGATGTATGCAATGGTCTGTACTAGACTAGACATTGCACATGCAGTGGGAGTTTTGAGAAAGTATATGTCAAAACCACAGAAGGAGCATTGGACAATAGTAAAAAGGTTTGTTAGGTGTTTGTGTGGCACTGCTAGCTATGGATTGTGCTACCAAGGAAGACCGAGATTGGAAAGAGTGTTGGACATACATGCTTTGTGGATGCAGACAGGGCTAGAGATTTGGATCGTAGGAGATCTACAAGCGGGTATGTGTTTAACTTGTTTTGAGGAGAAATTAGTTGGATGAGAAAAAGACAGGTTTTAGTGGCACTTTCAACTACATAAGTTGAATACATGGAAACCACTCATGCAAGTAAGGAAATAGTATTGTTACAAATATTGTGTTCAGTTATTGGGTTGGTATAGAAAGCTGTAAGGATACATTGTGACAATCAAAGTGAAATTTTTCTGGAGAAGAACCCGACTTATCATTCAAAGAAAAAGCATATTGATATTCAATATCACTTTGTGAGAGACATGGTTGAAGAAAAGAAAGTGTTCTCTTGGTGTAGAAGATCCATGGGCATTGTTGTCATGGATTGTTGACCATGTAACCCTGTAACCCCCTATATGCAAAGAAAACAACAAGTGGGAGAATGTTGGGTATGTGTTATATTCTTTGCACGACTAGCTTCAGTGTCTTCTATGTTTCATTGGGCATGCAGGGGGTTTGGGGGAATTTTTGCCTCATTTTTTGTGTCGCCTCGATTTTCATGTCCATTGTTGGGTGGTTTTTCGACACATGGTTTTTGCCGATGGTTTTTCTATTTTTGGTTAAGAAATTAGGGTTGTTGACTAATCTAGGTCATTGGGTTAGGGTTTTGGATGTCGCTAGCTCCTATATGTATATTGTATTGTAAACAATGTATCACTATGAATGAATATAGAGTATGTTGGTTTTCCCTGGGTTTCCAGGGGAAAAATATCTGTGCAATCTGTATTTTCCATTATATATTTTCTGTTCTTTTATTGAAAATCTATTTGCAGTAAAGTATTGTACAAGGTTAAAATCTACACAAACCTTCATGTACCTGATATCAATGTTTTCCTTCAAGGAAGACTCCATAATGCTTCTACAATTACGAGTTATGTGTTTGTAGTTGTGGCATTTGTAAAATTCAATATTGTAGGGAGCCACATAAATATCTCTCGCTTGAACATTTCTTCCATATGCTCTACAATCTACAAATTTATGTCCAAAGTTATTACAAGTAAAAAAATAACCAAGAAAGAAGCTTTGATACCTAGAAACAAGTGATCCTCTTTGTGATGAAGTCCTTTTGAATTCATTCCTTCGATGCTCACAATCTTCTCTTATGTTGTTTCCTTCACAACGATTGAATATTATTTGATGCAAGGATGTAGAAGGTATTATTGGAGATGTATATCTTCTACATTCATTCCTCTTTGACTCTTGTTGATCATGATGTCTTCCTTTGAGAATTTCTGCATAGTTCTTAGCCTTTTCTTCATTCTTCTTTTCTGGTGACCTGGAACACTTCTCTTCAAAACTTTTTATTGGTTGTGTGGAGCTTCTTCTCTCTTCAATGCTCTTGTTGGGATTGGCATTTTCATATTCTTTGCATGAGGCCTCACCAATGTATCCAAGACCTGATTTATTGAATGGTGACCTTTGACAACTAAGAATATTGTCTATCACTTCAGATCTCTTCAAATTCTTGTTGATCTTGTTAAATTCAACCCTCAATAACATGAATTCTTCTTCAAGCTTCTTACAATATTCTTCTTTCTTCATCATCTAGATATTCATTACTTCTTCCTTTCTTTTTTCTTCTTCAAGTTGGGTTTTCAAGGAGAAGATTTCGTCTTCAAATCTTCTTTCTTGTTGACTAAATTTTGCTTCAAGATTGTTTAAGTCCTCAGATATTTCCTTGAGATGACTTTTCAAAGTCTCTTCTTTCTTATCTACTTCCTTTCTTAGTGATACTATTTCATCTTCCAAACATTGATTTTCTTCCAACTGATTTTTGAGAGTTTCTTCAATCACTTTGGCTTGTTCCAGTTGAACCTTTAGATTTATGATAATCTGTTGGAGTTCTTTGGAATTTTCCTTTAGCTTGAGAAATTATTCCTTGAGGGACTTGTTTTTCTTCCTTTCTCCTTTTATCTCACTTAAGGCATAGATTAGTTCTACCTCAAGATCTACTTTACCTTATTCTTCTTCTTCTTTTGAATCTATCTGACATGATGGGATTCTTTCTTCTTGTTTTATCTCAACATATTCTTTATCTTGATCAACATGCTTTGGATCTGTGGTTGCAAAAAGAGATTCCTTGTACTATATATTATGTAGCTTATCCCAAATTTCTTTGGTTGATGAAAATTGTCCCACTTTGACTTTTAATGAAATAGGTAATGCCACTAGGAGGCATCCATTGTTGTTTTGTTGTTCCTTTTTAATTCCTTCTTGGTTGTAGTCTTCATAGGTTTCTTTGAAGCGGTGTATCCTGTAACAATTGAGTACCAAACATCATACCCCCGTGCCTCTAAAAATATTCTCATCCTTATGTTCTACATCTCATAGTTCTAACCATCAAACATCGGCATTCCATTATCTATGCAATCCATGATCTACCTTCCAGTCATTAAACTAATTCTGAAGGACCTGCTCTAATACCAATTATTGGAATATTCACCAATATTGAGAGGGGGGAGTGTGAATCAATATTGAGCACTTTTTACCATTTTTAATCACAACATGTAAACACTAACTTATCAACAATTCCATTGACTGATGACTACATTTAACATATCATAAACATATAACCACATATGCATAGTACACAAGAATTTTACATGGAAACCCAAATGGGAGAAAACCACATAATGCTTTTTAATATATATTCAAGATTATAATCATAGAAGCACCAACTTTAAAACTTCTCCAGCACCATCTGGAAGGAGGCACCAACCCCATGTTTACAAGATGCAACATGAAGGAAGCTACAACTCCCTAAATTCTCCAACTCCAACTGGAAGGAGGCTCCAACCCCCTGTTTATAGGCTCCAACCTAAAGGAAGCTACAACTCCCTGTATTCTCCAGCTCCAACTAGAAGGAGGCTCCAACCTTAAGGAAGCTACAACTCCCTGTATTCTCCAACTCCAACTAAAAGAAGGCTCCAACCCCCTTTCCTTGCCCCTTCCTTCCTCCCTGAAATATAAATGGAGACTCAACCTGTCATTGTTATTGTCACTGACATTGATACATCATCATCAAAACTGATACGTCATCATCATCAAAACTAGATCCAACATAATTGATATATCATCATCATCATCAAAACAAGATCCACCACAAACGATACATCAACATCATCAAAGCTAGATCAACATCATCAACCTGGGTCCACTTAGAATTGGGTCCACATAAATATCCCAGGTCCACATGGGTTCACATATAAACCCCGACATCACTTCTTAAATTTATCTCGAACACCTGTTAGGGACTAGTTTCTGGATTAGTCACAAACCCTAACTTCCAACAAGTATAACTCCATACCTGTAATGAATCATGGTCTGAAAATTGTACCCAGTCTTCTTCGATACATTCTCTCAATTTTATCCAAGTTTATCTCCTTGACTCTTCCCTGAAAAATATATATAGCGAATATGGAAGACCTTCCTGAATTATGGCCTATTCTGGAGAACGAACTTGTACAAAATGCCACATGCTCAATATTTGATATATGGTTCTGAAACTCACATACAAAATAATACATATTGTTCTCTTTCCAATGCAATTGGTATCACAAAATTTGGATCCTCTATGAAGAAGTTATTATTGTTTTACCTGGAACACTTGTTTGAGACTAGTTACAAGACTAGTCAAAAACCCTATTTTCTACAGAGTGTATCTCCAAAAGTAAAATGACCCAGAATCTGAAATTTGTACAAAAATACCTTGATATGTCATGTCAATATCCTCCAAGTTTCTCTATCTAAATCATTCTAGAAAAAAATGTTATAGTGAAAATGGGAAGATGAACTTTAAAGAACATACCTTAGAACACATCATCACAAGACTTCATCTTCCCTTAGAATGTTTCCCTTCTTCACTTCATCTTCCCTCTGAAATTCATTGCCAAGATTGTCCTAAATTTCACAAGCATGAATGATGAAAATGAGGGGTTCTTGATGTGTATTTATACCCTTCCAAGTACCTTATTTACTTGAACTTGAGCCGACTTGTAACTTCTTGTTTGCAACAACTTTTTCTCCTTTACTTGACTTTAGGGCCAACTTATAACTTCTTGAGCTTAGATCTGGGGCTTATTGATCATACTTTGGGGATTCATATTTAAGAGGGCATAACTTCTCAACCGTGAGGAACCACGTGGCATGTCGCCTACTGTTGGAGACAACTTGACGAGGATTATCAATCAATGGATGTTTTGCATGCATTTGCAATGTTCTTCATACTCATTTTCTTCAATCAACTTCGGGCTTCATGACCACACCTCCGGGGATTCCTAACCACTTAGCCATATTTTCATGGCTTCTTGTAGACTTCTTCAAAGCATCTTCCCATCAGGTCCATTCTTAAAGATATTTCATAAGGGGACCACTTTGGAGACTTCTTCAAATACACCCATCACTTATAGATGCTTCCAAACTTTCTTTGGGGATTCTTCTAGGGTTGACATCAATGACAACCAAATTTCCAACATATTACTGCATTTTTTTACATAATAGACTTGGTAGAAAATACCACTAATACATATAACAAAACGTAACATAATTATTCAGAAGGAGTCCTATCGATTATAACCTCTTCTTCATTTTCTGGATTTGCAACTGAAGCATTCAGGTCTAGAATTGAAGTCACTTCCCTCCTGGGTGAGATGTCCATGGCCAACCCTGAACCAAAATTCATTGGAGATGACTGAAGTTGAATTTCCTCCAATTGTGACCCGAGCACAACTACTTCATATTGTAGCTAACCCACCATTTCATGGTGTTTTACCCAGGTGTCAATTACAAACTATACCATTGAATTGAGCACATTAACCGATATGATCAACCTATGGTGTTTTGTCATCACAACATCTTTCGTTGACCCTTCCTATGGATCACTGTTGTTATAAGACAAAATTTCACTGAATTCTCAACAAGATCTCTATAGGATTAACCTATTTATCCTAGACACAAGAGGGTTTAGACTCCTATGGTTTCCCTAAATCTAGATTCATACACATTGATTCATTACTATCCTAAGGAGGGGTGAATATTGCATACCTCTGTTCGTAGGTTGTCTTTCATAAAGCCTGGCTGTTGTAGACCTGAAACTCTAGCTCCAAGCTCCACAAATTGCTTCATGCATACAAAAGACAAGAAATACCTCTCTACTTGGGATTATAATCCTAGATCTAATTTTATTTTAATTAGATATATAATAGAATGAATCAGATCTAAAAATTCATGAATTAAATACAAAAGATATAGATGAAAACCAATGATCTATCGATTAAAACATATAGAATACATACAATATCATACGTTGATGAAGATGCATCCTTCTTTGACTCCTTTCCCCTTTCTCCTCCCTTGGCTTCTTGGTCAGGCTAGAATTTATGACTTATGGATGTGATGATGGAACAAGAACCTCTACAATTGGGCAACATAACATTGCTCTTGAATTCTCCCCCTCTTTCCCAAGACTTACCTTTATTATATATCTCTTTGGAGGAGGTTTGGGAGAGCTTCTATATATTCTATAGACCACTAGAGACTTGAATGATGTGATTTCCTAGGCTCTTGTCATGGAGATACAACTCATCCCTCATATATCACCTCGTAACTCCCTGAATCTAGAAGTTTTACATATCCTCGCTTGTTGGGATACTAGTGACCAGAGAGGATCCTCACATGTTGTCTACCATGTGTCCCACAAGGATCTCCAAAAGGGCTCAAATCTTAGGAAAAATGTGCATTTTGATTTACATCTTCTTATGGATTCCTCTCTGGCCTATAGGGTGGAAATTAAGGCTATAAAAGATTCCCCCTAATGTGCGAGGTTAGGAAAGGAATGGATGGACGAATTACATTACAAATGTCCATGTGAGGTAGCATGAGGAGAGAGAAAAGGAGTTTCGGAAGTCAAAGAAGTCTTGCAATAAAACATAAAGGATGAGAGTATAAGTAGACCATTGCCTAGGTAGACATTCTTAGACTCTGAATGGGCATGGCAACCAAAAAATACATTGTGGATCCATGATATGAAATGATAGACCATGGCCACAAAAGAATACACAATGGATCCATGTCATCAATATGATCGTAGCCATGATACAATACAATGTGGATCTACATCATGATCTCAATCATAACCACTAGCAAATACAATATGGATCTATGACACGACATACAGATATCAAGAAGACAACAAGCACTGAGGAGAGTGCCCTTGAAGTCTTCAAAGTATTCATATACAAGTCATATACTCCATCACAACTTGGAAGGGGATGTTGTAAAAGAAGGATATGGCCCCAACCCAAGGTCTTCATCCCAAACCTTGATGTTACAAATCTACAACATGTGAATAAATGAGCTAATATCAAGCATGGTAGAAACTATCTGATTACCGATCATTGATGTATACCGTTAACATATGCGAGGGGACCCATCGATGATGAATATAGACCCCAAGGTACCTAGTACAATATAACGAGTGTGAATAAATGAGTTTGTGTCGAACACTCGTAGAATCAATCAATCAATGGTCAATGACGTAAACCCACAGTCGATCACAAGGAGGCATGCCACTGAGGACTGCAAACTCCAAGGTACTATTTGGTTTCTTGATCCCTCTCCTAGAGAATGTGTTGAATTCGATAGGAAGAGATTCGTTGAAGGAGGACCTTGATGTATCCCCTATCAATTGACATGAAAAATACACCGAGAGATGATGTGAAGAGAGAGTATCACTAAGTACAACTGACACAGGGATGGACGACTCGAAAATTCAACAAAACAACAGATGACCGACTTAGGCTTACACTTCCCTTGAAAATATAGCACAACACAATGGTGACTTAGCAGCGAGACACAAGAGTTGGATGAATATGGTGCAACAACATAGGAGGCATTGACTCACTGTCCACGATGACTGGAAGAGTAACCAATCAGAGGAGAATCTATCACTCATATTAATGGGATGTATCCTAGGAAAGATAAAACCCAATTGTATGATGAGGACTCAAATAGGTGCCATGTTCAAGGGTGACTTGACTAACGCTGCGATTTTGAGAATAAATCAATGGTGAAAAACCCCCTCTCTTTTTTGTTTTGTATTTTTAGTCTCCTTCATGGTTTAATGAGGATGATAGAATGATGTAAGTATGCTTGGTCTCCTTCATGATTTAATGAGCATGAAAGAATGGCGCAAGTAAGCTCGGTGTGTCTTTTACGTTCAGTTTTAATAGGCCTGAAAAAGAGTTAAAAGGATACTCATGAGTGTATTTTTCATGTCCTTTTACGAGTCCGAAAAAGAGATAAAAGGATACTCGGTGGGAAAGAACGAGTGGCTTAAAAACATGCTCCTATGTTCCAAGCACATAGAATTGACCTAAGAAATGAGGAATGAAAATGGTACTGGTAAGTGACATCCACTCTTAGCAGTTGTTCTCTCCTTGGGTAGGTGGATGCAAAATGAAGGCCAAATATTGAAAGAGGTGGATAGTCAAGATACTGCATAGCGGTAATTGGGATATGGGAAACCAATAACGCAGTGATAGGAGGCACGACGCAAGAAAAAAATGAATAGAAAACCATTAAGCAACAAGAAAAATGTTCAAGAACCCCCACAGGATATGGACAAAATATAGACGAAGAGAGGAAAATGAGGCTCATTCTTCAAGTCATGGTGGGGCTAAAGGAGGGCTCTCAGGCCTACGGGAAAACACAACATGAGTACCAAATGTAACACACCTAGGTTTAAACCTACTGGGCTATGTCACACATTAACTCTTGCGAAATTATATAAATTGTAACATCCCCAGATCACCCAGGTAGAGGCCATGTCACTCCATAAAAAAAATAATACGAGTTGTGTGTGTATATATATATATATATATATATATATATATATATATATATATAACTTTAAACTGACAAATCCATTCTATAATGCACAGAATTCATGCAAAAATAACAGTAAACATATTCATGCATCATACACATGCAATAAACATAAACATAAAGCATATATAAATACAAAACATGTAATTCACACACAATTAATACTTATCTTTTATAGAATACCACCAACTGCGTGTAGACCTTCCACAATCCTCCCATCCTTAGACCACACTGCTCAGAACTCTCAGCAGTGGGTCACCCCCGAGCTGGGACTAAACTCCACCCGGGTAAAGGGATTCCTAGCTAGGCTGAGACAAATAAGACAACAGGAAGGATCTCATTCTAGGAGCCAACTCAAACTAACAGCCTACAACCTCTCATTCCCCACATTCCTGTCCCACACTAGGAAGTGTGCCCCTTCTATACTCAACAGTCCTTCAGCTACCCCACTTCCCTCCCATGGCTTCAGCCACATGTCGAATAGGAAGTCTTAGAGAATTGTAGCTCTAGATGGGCTCACTCATGAAATCACTTTCCCAAAAATTATCTCACCAAGAGAGAGTTTCTCACATGACTGACAACCTACCTCTTCAATTCCATGGGCTTGGCAACCCGCTTCTTAAATCTAGCTCTCTAGTTAACCAGGTACAATCTTTGGTGAAGGCAACAACAGAACACGGTTACGGAACAGGTTATGGAAGCAACAACATTCAGGGCATGGAACATATGTTTCTCATAACATAAAGGTACAACATATGCTTAGGTAGGTTCAAGTGCGCTTTGTATCCCTAGAGGAATACATATTTACTTTTGATCACAAGAAATGTACGGGGTAGCTCAAGAGTGTGAGTAGGTTCTGGAGGTGTGTGAATGATGCAGAGGTTGACTCAGGGAGAGCATGGTTGAGTTCCTGAATGGTCGATTTCCTCGGAAATGGACTAATTTCCCCCACCTTTATCTGCATGTGCCCTTGATGACACATGGCTCTCAAAGAGCTCATTTCTCTCCACTTGGGATTCATTCTCTTTCTCATAAGAACTTAGGATAATATAATTATCTTCACCATAGTCTTTAGGAATAATATTATAATATTCCTTTGGCAATAAGCCCTCTATCTTAGCCCCCTTTCTAGGCTCTTATCCCCTCCCTTTCCCTTCCTAGTGGAGTTTATTCCCCCATACTCTTTTATTGTGGTCGGTCTACACACAACGATGTATTATATTAATGATATGAGTGTTTACATATACAAAAATAGGCTCATTGTCCTTTAGCATCTAGGCTCCCTGGCCTAATCATCACATAAGCCTCCTAGCTTATAATCATCTGGCTCACTAGCCTATAAAACATATTTACAATTAAACTGGGGCTCGACCTTGGGGTATTACATTCCCCTCTCCTTATTTATGCACTGTCCTCTGTGTATCTTATTTACATATTACCATCAAGATTTTCAAAACTCTTCAAAAATATGCGGGTATTCTGCCCGCATAACATCCTCGTGATCCCAAGTCGCATCCTCAGGACCGTACCGAGTCCATTGGACCTTTACTAGATTTATGGATTGATTCTAGAGTTGTTTGATCTTATGGTCCAGCACACACACTGGGTGCACTTGAATAGTGCCTTCTTGCTCCACCTGAATCACATTCCAATCAATAACATGATTAGCATCAAGTATATACTTTTTGAGTAATGATACATAGAATACATTATGAATAGACATTGATGCAGGTAATGCAAGCATATGAGCTACATGCCCAATCTTCTCTAGGATTTCAAATGACCCACAATAACGAGCTACCAACTTTGAACAATTTCCCAACTTCAGAGAACTTTTGTTGGCCTTCACTTTCAAGAATACATGATCACCCACTTTAAATTCCCTGTGAGTTCTTCCCTTATCAACATAGCTTTTCTTCCTATCCTGAGAAACCTTTAAATTATGCTTTATTTTTGACATATTCTCTTCCATTTCCCTGAGCAAATCTGGCCCAACCACTGCTCTATCTGTTGGATTGTCCTAGCTTACAGGTGTGTTTCACCTTCTGCCATAAAGTGCCTCAAATGGGCTCATCTTTAGAGATGTTTGGTACCCATTGTTATAAGAAAACTCTACCAAGTGTAGGTAGTCTTCCCATTTTGATGGTTTATCCATCACGTACATTCTCAACATATCCTCAATCACTTGATTCACCCTCTCTATTTTCCCATCAGATTATGGATGATAAGTTGTGCTAAAATTCAAATTTGTTCCAAATTCTTTAAATAATCCTCACCGGAATTTTGATGTAAATTTCGGATCTCTGTCAGACAGAATTGTCTTCGGTATACCATGTAATCAACCAATTTCCCTCATATAAATATTAGCAACGTTAGTTTCCTTGTGAGTAAGCTTCACTAGAACGAAATGGGCAGCTTTGGTAAGCTTGTCCACCACTACCATGATAGAATCATGTTGTTTGTTTGTTATGGGAAGTTTGGCGATGAAGTCCATTGTCAACACTTCCCATTTCCACTCAGGGATGGGTAATGGCTACAACAATCCAACTGGGTGTCTATGCTCATCCTTGACCTTTTGACATTCCAAACATTTGGCAATGTATTCAACAACTTCTTTCTTCATGTCCAACCAATAATATTGGCTCTTGACAACTGCAATAGTTTTTTGATACCCTGGGTGCCCAGCATAAGGTACATTATGAATTTATTTCAATATTAGAATATTCAATTCCTGTGAATTTGGTACATAAATTCTGCCTTTAGACCTGAGAGTTTCATCAATTCCCAACTTGTAGTCCTCATTTTTCTACTGCAAAATACCTTTTTGTAATTTTCCCATTAATTCCATGTATTCAAATCTGATTTTGCATCCACCAAGATTTTGTCTTTCAAATCGGATTGGTACATGCTAATGGTTGTAGCATGCAAATCATGCACTCTTTTGTTGAGTGCATCAACCACCTTGTTCTCTTTCCCTTTGATATGCTTTATATCAAAGTCATTTTCACTGAGAAATTCGAACCATATGCTTTGTCTGGCATTTACAGTTGGTTGTCCGAATAAATATTTCAGAACATTATGGTCTGTCCTCAGCTTGAACCTTTTCCCCATAAGGTAGTGCCTCCACTTCACATAACATACAACATACTCATTTTGGTTGAGGACTCCACCAAGTCCTTCTTTACATGCATCTATGCATACAATGAAGTATTCATTTGGATTTTCAATCCTTAAAATTGGAGCACTCGTTAATAATTGCTTCAAGTGTTGGAAAATCCTTTCACACTCCAATGTTCACTGAAACTTCAATCCCTTCTTTTGCAAGGAAGTAATCGGGTGTGCAATATTTGAGAATCCTGCAATAAATATTATGTAGTAGCCTGCAAGGCCCATGAATGATCTAACTTCTGTCACATTATTAGGTGTTGACCATCCTCTAATGGCCTCAATCTTTTCAAGATCCACTGATATCCCTTCTTCATATATGATATGCCCCAAATAACGAATTTGGTTCTGATAAAATGACCACTTGCTCAATTTGACATACAATTGATGCTCCCTTAATACTTGTAATACCATATTCAAGTGTTGTTCATGCTCTTCTTCCGACTTGGAATATATAAGAATGTCATCCAAAAAGACAATGAAAAACTTATCTAAGTATTCTATGAAAATACCATTCATTAAACACATGAAGACAATTGGTGCATTTGATAACCCAAATGGCACCACTATGAATTCATAATGGCCATACCTTTTTTCTGAAAGCAATTTTGTTGATTTCTTCATCTTTAATTCTTACCTGATGATAACCTGACCTGAGATCAATATTTGAGAATATTTTTTCATTCTTCAGCTGATAAAAAAGGTCATCGATTCTTGGCAAATCATACTTATTCTTTACAGTTACCTTGTTCAACTGTATGAAGTCCATCCAGAGTCTCGATGTTCCATCCTTCTTCTTCACAAACAATACTGGAGCACCCCAAGGTGACACACTTGGGCGTATATACCCTTTATTAAGAAGTTCTTCAAGCTACATTTGCAACTCCTTCAGTTTTGGTATACTCATATTGTAAGGGGTCTTGGATACTGGAGCTGCTCCATGCATCATATTTATAGAGAAATCAATGTCTTTTTTAGGGTGTAATCCTTGTATCTCTTTAAACACATCTTCAAACTCTTTTAAGACTGCATAGTCTTCAACAATTGACACCTCATCTTTATGTGTTTCATCCGTATGAGATGCAAATATTTGACATCCCTTTCTGTAACACTTCTTCAGCTGCAATGCTGAAATTTCTTTGGCAGTTACTACCCTGGGAATTCCCTACACTGTCCTTAGGTTCCATTCCTCATCCCAACAAGTAAATGTTTTATTATAACAGTCTAGGATAGCATGGTGTTGGTCCAACCAATCCATACTAATTAGAAATTCATAGGAACCTAAAGGCAAGATGTTCAAATCTTCTTTGGTGCTCAGTCCATTCATGCCCACTAGACATGACTTAACCATCTCATTAACTTTTCTTTTGGATCCGGTAGCCAACTGCACCAACCGAGATTTTCCATGCTTGATTCTTGGAAAATGAAATATTTCCACCATCTTAGGATCTATATAACTATGACTAGCTCCTGAATCAATTAAAATTGCAATGGTTTGGTTGTTGATCATACCTTCCACTTCAATCATGTGTGATTGAAACCCAAATTTCTTGTTGTCCAGGGATGCATACATTCTGGGTACATTCTTGCCCATGTCCTCCATTGTTTTAGCTTTTTGTACATTTTGAACAACTCTCAATTTTTCACCTCTATGGGGACAATCTCTATACATATGATTTCCCTGACAACCCCAACATTGAATAGGTGGTTGCCTTGGCCTTTTCCCACCTGTCTCAATCATTCCAGGATCTCTAGAAGTTGGTTGTCCCTGAGGACTATTTTTGAAGAGTGGTGGCTTATTTCCCTTCTTCCTTCATTCCATATTGAACTTCTTCTTGTCTTCCCAAGATTTTTGGAAAGTTGGCTTTCCTTTGTGCTGATCATATAGGAATTTAGCTCGCCTTATGGTCTCATCCAAATTTTTGGGATCATCATATCTTGTCACTGATGAAGGATGGAAGCCCACTCAAATACCTATGAATCTTAACTGTCTCATCCTTGATGAAGGAAACATACTTTAATAGTTCTAAAAACCTTCTTTCATATTCATCGATGGTCATACTCCCTAGCTTGAGTTCAAAGAAGTCCTTCATCTTCTTGTCATAGTATCTCTTAGTCAAGTATTTATTTTCAAAATTCTTCTTGAATTCCTTCCAATTAAATTTTTTCTATTTAATGTGCTACACCTACACAAGATGATCCCACCACATGGATTCCTTTCCCTTGAGCCGATAGATGGAAATTATTCCTTCTGCATGTGAAGAATAATTATGCAATTGAAAATAATTACTCATGCCTAGCAAGCATGTCTCTACATCTTCATCCTTCTTGTGCTCACCATCAAATGTAGGAGGTTTGATTTGTTTAATTTATCCTCACAGCTCATCCACCCCAAACCTCTTATGATGCTTCCTGATAGGGGATGAACTGGAGATACTGTGTGCTCTCTTATTGGAATTCCTTAGGGAGAGATGGAGATGTCTTCTAACACTACTTGATCTTCCTTTCTCATCAGGGCACCTATGAATTCCTGATTTGCTTGAGCCATTTTCCTTATCCAATTTCTTTTTAATTCTATCCAAGCTCTGCATTAAATTCATTTTGAAGTCCTCCTGTTTCTCCTTGTCTTTCATAAGCCTGTAATTATCATATTTTTGACTTTGGACATCCTTCTGCAAAATTTTAATGGTCTCTACCATATTCATGTTTTCTTCCTTTCCTTCTCCATGTCCATTGGAGTTTGTTCCTTCATTACCCATATGGACATCCATCCCTCTGATCTCATATTCCTGGTTGTAATCCCCCTGTGTCTCTTCCATCCCTATGCACTCTTTTTTATCATGATATGATCTTACAACTGTTAACTCTGCAAAATGTGCATCCAACAAAACTTTGTTAGGCTGGTTGATTCAACATTTTCATGAAATTATGAACCATTCTGGTTCAATAATACATCATACTTATTTCTTCTGATTTTTTGAGAAATTGAATATTCAACTCAGTTTTCTGGGTGAATAGTTATATTCTACTGTCCAATATCTTTCCAATGACTGATCCCTTGCTCAATTCTGAGTCTTGAGCAGAAAGTTATGGATATCTGAAAAAATTGTCCTTGTTGTGAGGCCAATCCTTACATAAGTGATATTCTTTGGAAGTTGATTTAGCTCTTGGACCGATGTTGAATCCTCTCTCAAGGTTCACAAGCTCCTGTGATTTCCTTCCAATGCAGGTTCGTACAAATAAAAAACTCCACGGGCTCATTTTCTAAGCCCCTTTCTGTCCTTAAAATCAATTTTTGGGCACTAGCCCTTTTTCTTTGGCACCCAATCTCATGGGACCACGGGCTACGACCAAGCGCTTAGATGAAAGGTGCTTTTCCGGAGCTTAGAGACTTCAAGGCTCCGAAACTTTGAGCTTCAGAGGCTCTTACTACCTCACACCTTATTTCTCCTGAATGTCGAACTGGTGAACTCTTGCATGGTACATATTTGGAGCTTCGGGGCTCCGCTACTTTGGAGCTTCTAGAGTTATTTTTATATCATACCTTATTTCTCCCGAACGTCGAATTGGAAAATTCCCGGAGAGGCTCTTTGGAGCTTCACGCTTCGGAGGTCTTTACAACTTTGCACCTGAAAACTCTCGAACATTGAATTTCTGAACTGTCGGGCTCTTCTTAGCACTACGCACCAGGGGTGCTATGTGTCAATATATGGATATGACACGTGGCCCAATCAATGAGTGACACGTCTCAAGTTCCAATTGACACATAAGGTCTGTAAAAGGCACGAATCAAGTTGACATGTGGCATGATTAGAGTGGGTCCACATCACCCTAGGTGATGTCAGCATGTCACATCACTTCGACGCTCTGGGACTTTGGGACTTCGAAGAATATCACACCAGAACACATCAAAACACCCAAGCGCCGAACTTCTGAACTCCCGAACAATGTTCTCCAGGGATTTGAAACTTCAAGGCTCCAGGACTTTGGAACTCCTGGCTTCGAAGAACTTCTAAAAATAACAATACAAATCTCTTGAATGTCGAACTTCTGAACAGGTGCTCCCCAGAGCTTCAGGACTCTGGCGCTCCAAGACTTCAGAACTTAAAAATTCACACTAGAAAAATTTAAAACATCCAAGCGTCAGACCGATGAACTCCTGGCTGGGCGCTTCTCCGAAGCTTCATTACTCCGATGCTTCAGAGCCTCGGGCTTCAAAGGACCTCTTATCATAACACAACTTTTCCTCCAAATGCTAAAGTGGCTAACTCTCCGAACTGTCCTCCTTTTGAGTTTCGGGATTTTGATGCTTCGAGCTTCAGGCTTCGGAAGACTTGTCCACTCTACACTACAAATCTCCCGAACATCGAATTCTCAAATACTTACTAATCTTTGGACACATGTCCACAAACACGAACGGTCGGAATTAGCTCCAAACTTCAGATCTTCAGAGAAAACTCTACTCCGTGCAACCACAACCCAATTCTCCCAGAGTGTCGAATTGTCAAACCACTCAGGGATCCAACAACCCTCCTTCTCCCATATCTACGGTTGAGATCTACTTTAGGACTCTGGAGCTTTGAGGATTTTTCCTCCTTTTTGTCAAAGAATTGAAAACTTTTGAAGCAATGAAGTCCAAAGGACTAGAGGGGTTAACCGTCGTTCTCCTTTCCCAAATTTGACGACTGTGAAGGATTCAGTCCCTTCTCGAACAGATCCTATGACCACTCTGGTTTCCCAAGTTGCTACACCTCTTGAGATTTCAAACACAATTAAGACATGCTATCAACGCCCTCTTGGCACACATGGACGTTCTGAAACTCAATTTTGGTCCCTTTTCGGCAACAACTCTATGTGAAACTTTTACTTCAATTTCCACTTACACAACCCATCCAGGCTCAGTGTTGAAAACCGCAGCTCTAATACCAAATTGTAACACACCGAGGATGAAACCTGTTGGGTTATGCCACATATTAACTCTTGCAGAATTGTATAAATTGTAACATCCCCAGATCACTCAGGCCAGGGCCATGTCACTCTATAAAAATAATAATACCAGTTGTATAAATATATATAACTTTAAACAGACAAATACATTATGCAATGCACATAGTTCATGCAGAAATAACAATAAACATATTCATGTAGCATACACATGCAATAACCCTAAACATAAAGCATATATAAATACACAACATGTAATTCACACACAATTGATACTTATCTTTTATAGAATACCACCAACTGCGTGCAAAACTTCCACGATCCTCCCAGCCTTAGACCATGATTCTTAGAACTCTCAGCAGTGGGTCACCCCCAAGATGGGATTAAAGTCCACCCAGGTAAAGGGATTCCTAGCTAGGCTGAGACAAATTAGACAATAGGAAGGATATTGTTCCAGGATCCAACTCAAACCTACAACCTATCATTCCCCACATGCCTGTCCCACCCCAGGAAGTGTGCCCCTTCTCTGCTCAACAGTCCTTCGGCTGCCCCACTTCCCTTCTAGGGCTTCAACAACAGGTCGAACAAGAATTCTCAGAGCATTGTAGCTGCAGATGGGCTCCCTAAGAAAATCACTTTCCCAACAATTCTCTCACCTAGAGAGAGTTTCTCACAGGCCTGAAAACCTGCCTCTTCAATCCCACGGGCTTGAAAACCCGCTTCTTCAATCCAACTCTCTAGTCAACCAGGTATAGGCTCAGGTGAAGGAAGCAATATAAAACGGTTATGGAACAAGTGATGGCAGCAACAACATTCAGAGCATGGAACATATTCTTCTCATAAGAGAAAGGTACAACACAAGCTCAGGTAGGTTCAAGTGTGTTGTGCATCCCCAGAGGAATACAGATTTACTGTTGATCACATGAAATGTATGGGGTAGCTCAAGAGTGCATGCAGGTTCCAAAGGTGCGTGAATGATGCAGAGGTCGACTCAGGGAGAGCATGGTTGAGTGCGTGAATGGCCGAATGTCTGGGAAATTGACTAAGTTCCCCCACCTTTTTCTGCATGTGCCCTTGATGACACATGGCTCTCAAAGAGCTCGTTTCTCTCCACTTGGGATTCATTCTCTTTCCCATAAGAAATTAGGATAATATAATTATCCTCACCATAGGCTTTGGGAATAATATTATAATATTCCTTTGGCAATAAGCCCTCTAGCTTAGCCCCCTTTCTAGGCTCTTAGCCCCTCCCTTTCCCTTCCCAGTGGAGTTTAGTCCCCCATACTCTTTTATCATTGTTAGTCTACATGTAGCAATGTATTATATTAATGATATGAGTGTTTACATATACAAAAAAAGGCTAACTGGCCTTTAGCATCTAGGCTCCCCGGCCTAATCATCACATAAGCCTCCTAACTTATAATCACTTGGCTCACTCGCCTATAAAACATATTTACAATTCAACTGGGGCTTGACCTTGGGGTATTACATCAAATGTAAATCCAGGTGCTAACTAGGGCGCCCATGAAGGGTAGGAACTACCGAACCAGTTACGACATGCAAAAGGAGTGGCTAAGGTCGCAACCAATCGGGATCGAACCTAAGGCATAGTGCTAGCAAAATGGACATGTAATAATGAAAAGTGGGAAATGCAAGGAAAAACCTATCCCTATATGCTAGTTTGGGAAACACATACCTCACATTCAGTGGAAGTCACCATATTTGGAAAAACAAATCCCTGCAATCCTGTCAACACATGTAAACTAGATTATGGGGGTCAAAATACATAGTGAAATATCAAAAAAGAAAATATTTTTAGATTTTTTGGATATGATATATGCAAAAAAAAGCACTCACACCATGCACCTATGTACAAGGCACTACACATTCTAACATTTTAGGCGAAGTAGATCCCATTGCTAGGCTCTCGCCAAGGATATTTTTCATAATTTATGAACACATGAGCCAATGTTGGCATCATATGGCTTATCATGTTAGGGCCATGCCACATAAGAATGAATTCTTGCATACAAAGATACTCATTATGAGTAGTATCGCAAGCTAGGGAAGCTCCTCGATGGGCTCCATAAAGACACAAAGGAAGTACAAAACGTGAATATTTGATGAAAGGGGTAGTAGAGAGTTCAGTGGAAAGTTTTGTTGGTTTAACTACTTTATCTACTCTGATCTTACCTTACTGTCATAAGTTGACCCAGGTTTGGATTTAACAAGCTTCCAACAAAATCCCTCTAAAACTATCGGCCCCCCTGGTTAACTAGAAGGTAACATGGTACATAGGGTGCACTGCACAGTCTCACCCAAGATAGTTCTATGGGTGCCTGCAATACTCAGACACTTGTAGCCTAAGAATAATTGGGGATCTGTGTTTGTACTTTGTGATTCTCAATTATTTAGTCTAATGTCTTAATTAATCATTCACTCTTACTCATGCATGTGGAATATCAGATCTAACTAGTTCCTTCATTCATTCAGCTAGAATTTAATCATTAACAACAATGGGGATGCATAACATTCAGTCACATAACACAATTTCTACAGTGGTTCAACCCCACCTGGGCTACGTCCATAAATATTTGTCTCTCAAGCTCTTTTATTATATCTCAGCAATATATCTCGCCTCGTGCGTTTACAGACTTGGATCTTACAATTTCAGCAAGCTTCCTGATCTTTGTGAGGCTGACTAGATCGCACCAGGCTCCTCAACCTCTGATCTAACCCTCGGGACCAAGTTGCTTGACTCTTCTCTAGCTCACCAACTTACAAAATTTCACAGTTCTAGCCTTTCTCACTCTCCCTTTTGTCTCCCTTCATCGGTCCCTCCCTAGACCTCCTAGGTACTACTTATACATATTCTTGGCTTATCAACCATTACAATATCTTGCAAAAACCCTAACCCTAATGTAGTTAGGTCTCCCTTGCATGTGCGCCTCACATGCTTCCCTCGCTTGTGCTTCTTTTCCTTCCAGCTATATTTTCTTCCACTTCATGATTTTCTCCCCAAAAATGGCCTTTTCCCCAAAATGGGTTTACGCCCAATGGCCCACCAACACTGACATCGTGGCTCATCCCAAGTCACTATATAACTCCCGTGTCGGCCACTTCTTGTGCTAGTGCTTCATACATGTCTACTATTCATTGGCAATGTTCTTCATCTTAGTTGTTTTTTGTTATCATGGATTCAACCACCTACGTAGTGACTGCTGATCTTAAGATCCTGCCCCCCTCCAAGCCTATCTGTTCGAGACATGCTTTTGATGCATTGATTTCCACGACAAACTGTTCTACCTGTTCCTGTAAGGGCTCCAATTGCGATTATCGTGCGATCTTCTGTGCCTACACCACTTTTTCTTCTTCCTGAAGGTTCTTCATTTCTACGACTATCTTAATTTTCTCTGGCAGGGACATTGTCCTCTGTCGCTGCTTGACATCTTCCATTGCTGCATGAAATTTATCTTCCTTTCCTTGTAGCTCTTGTAGGATCCCATATTCTAATAGTTGATTCCATAGCTGGCCACTTTTCTCCAGCATTTCTTCCACCCTATGTATATTTTGCGTGATGTTCTCTGTAGCTGCTATCACGTCTTGATCGCTTTGCGCTCAGACTGCTGGTGGAGTCGTAGGTACTGTGTGCTCCTCCAGTTCCTTGATCTGCTTTTTACATTGTTGTAGAGTCCGTGCTATCTTTGTTATCTTATCCTCTGAAGATGTTTCCATCAATACTGTCTCATATGAGATAGCTTGAAATATCACATCTATCTGGGTCTCCATCTGGTCCACTTTTCGTTGCGCTATCTCTTTCCTATGTCCTTCCTGGCCGAAGGATTCCTTAAGTTCCATATTTTCTTCCTACGCTAGTTGTAGATTCATCTCGTCAGACCTTTATCTGGACTGAAACTCCTATGCAATGCTAACCTGTAAATTATATAGCACTTTTGTTGGTATTTTGGGCATTTCCAAGTCTAACGTTTCGATATCCTTCACGAGCTTTTGTGTCGTTTCATCATCGATGAACTTCATATCTGGTGTTATGATAAAGTTAACACTTCCCTATACTATGATTTGTATTGTTTCTCTGACATGTGCTCCTTCTCTTACTAGCACCGATTTGTCCTTTTGTTGTTGTTTCGTCTTGATCCTCAACTGTTCTAACACGGTTTTTACCTCTTGTACCTGTTCCAAAATTGAATCTCTATGTTTTTCCGCATTTTCCCATACTTATGATAGTTGATCTTCTACTGTCGTGGCTATGAGTTCTACATCATCTTCTATCAGTGACATTTCCATTTGTTTTTTGTGGGCCTTTTATTCCTTCCCGGCGCCACTTACTTGTGTTGTTGTTCTCTTTCTCTGCGCTTCTAGCTGCTCAGATGCTTTGGGCATCTGTGTATCCATGCGAGTGTCCTGCTCAACTTCTCTGTCCATAGTTATATATTGTGCCTCTGTCTGAAGTTCCTCTATACTCACCTGTCCTATTGGTACTCCTGGTGCCTGCTCTGTAGCCTGTGGACCTTGTGTTGGACCACGTTGTGATGTCTTTTATGTCCTATTCTTCTTCCGAATGGAGTTGATGGCCCCCCATGTCCCTATTGTTGTTTTATCTTGTGGGGCAACGCCATTTCTGCCTATCTGCTGCATGGGGAGTGTGTTTTCATGTGTCTGGACTTGTACTGGTGACGTTGCGCTTCAGATCTATGGTACTTTCCATTCCTCAGGACACTCTTGGACCTCCATGTGGATGTCATGCATTGTCACACAATACTTTAGTTTCAACCACTCCTTGGTGGGGTCCTTCTTTTCCTATAGCCACATGTTGTGGCGTGATGCACATAAATTGGTTTTCTGTCCATACTCCTGGACAGTTTCTGGTGAGATCCTCCATGTCTCAGTCACATTGTTCTGAATCTCGGTTAATTATTACGCAAACATGTCATTGTTGAATTTCTTTACCTTGGGATATGCGGTGCTTCACAATGATGTGTAGCGTGTTGCACGACATTTGCCTGTCCTGGTGAGGAACATCGTATATGTTGGTTTGTGCCACCCTATAAGTGCAATGAAGATGAGTAACCATGAATAATGGAACTCAAAGCCCCAATCTTGCGCATCTTTACATTCCTCTAGGAATGATTTCAGTAGGTACGTGACCCAACTCATAGAGCTCCCCTTTGAGCATTGCACTACAGCTGCTACTACTCATGTGACCACTTCTTCTTTTTGTCACTTGCACATTAATTTGCAACCGAGTTGTAGGATCATTGATGTCATTGATCCTGATTCCTCCGTTCCCCCTCTCTGCATCGTACTTCTTTTTAATCTCATAAGAGATGGCCTTTTCCCGAGTCTTGTCATCTAGGTATTGCTCCATATTCTACCCATCTGTGGGTAGCCCTATAATCTCTACGATGAGATCAACATTGATTGGTACTAGCCTTTCCATCCATAGGATGCCTCCGTACACCCTTTCTAGAAACTATTTAACACATGCATTTATGTATTTTCCGCACTCGAAGTGCGGTATGTCTAAGAGATTATTGATACGTGTTGTATAGGCCTAAGATCCACTGTCCAGGCTCCAACAGTGGCGTGCCTAATGGGCCCTCTCCCCTGCTCTGTAGGTAGATCTGCGCTGCCAAATTAGGGAACTTCGTGGCATATGAAACATCGAGGTCAGATTATTTAAGGTCATTGACTGCTCCTACCATGGTATCCCCAGTTTTCACTTCCTTGGGAATTTTCGACATTACTATACTTAGCTCTGTCTGGGTGCGTTGTACGCCCTGCGTATTGGTTTATGCTCACATCTTATTTTTCCCTTGTGGGGATGGTACTTCCCCCTCTTGCTCAGTTTCCTTCTCTAGTTTTGGTTCCTGACCATGTTGTGTAAATTCCATGACTGGTTTTGCTCACTTTGGCCCTTTTCCCTTGGACGCGTCAAGTTCCGTCTGCATGACATCCTCTCCTAGCTACTCAGGCTACTGTTTGGATTCTTGTTCCTCCTCCACATGTAAAGTGGTTTGCTCATATTCTGGTGTGTGGATTTCATCCACATCCACTACTATCGACATCTCACTCGTTTTGCCTTGTGGTCCCCATGTAGTACTCTGGGTGCTTCGCCCAATTCTGCTTGGTGCTCCAACCCATGGTGGTGACATGGTGGTTAAATTCAATCGACAAGCTCTCAATTCGTTGGTTAGTAGCACAATTCCACACTTTGATCATTCTTCCACTCGACTCGACGTTTTTCTCTATAGCCAAAATCATAATGGGTTGGTTTTTCCCCCTATTTCCAAATTTATAGCGTGTCGAGGAAATGTTAGTTGTGTCGCACTAATAGTTGTCTCTTTTCCCCCTTTTCGTTATGCTTCCTGTGCACGGTACCTTTTTACTCATTGGTTTTCTTACAACACCCCATTCTATTCTCGTAGTCCTTTTCTATTGAGGTTCTCCATGTGCATTGAATTATTCTTTCTCTTCTTTTTTTTCCCATCTCTCTTTACTGCGCGATAACTTTCTAAGTGCTAGGAGTTCGATTGTCCTTGTAGAATTTCAATTGACTCCCATTGAGCATTCCTCTTAGTTATGTACCTCATAAATCTTTCAATTGTATAGCTCCCCCCTCCGTGACAGTCTTTACTTCATACGGTCCCAGCCAATGCATTCTGAACTTTCCTCGATGCTGAAGAAATTTACTATCATATACCAAGACAAGGTCTCCTTCCATGAAACTCTTCCTTTTTATATGTCTATCATGCCAATATTTTTCCCTTTCTTTCTATACTTTTTGGTGAAATCCTGCTAGGATTCTATCTTCTTCCATCTCCAGTTGCTGACTTATCCTTTCTTGTACTGCGCCTCGTTCTGTCATGTTGGTGATTGCTGCTACGTGCAGGCTAGGTACCAAAAATTCTAATGGAACCACTACTTCTTGTCCATATACCAACCTGAATGGTGTTTTTCCTATCAACTTTTTGCGTGTAGTCTTGTATGCCCATAGTACTACTGGCATCTTCAAGTCCCAATCGTCCCTGTTGACATCGTAGATTTTTGTCAATGCGTTCTCTAGGATCTTATTAAAGGCTTCCACTGTACCATTTGCTTGAGGGTGATATGATGTACTCTTTTGGTGATAGACTTCAAACTCCTCATTCACAGCCCCAATAGTCTTGTTAATGAAGTGAGTGCCTTGGTCACTCATCAAAATCCTTGGGCATCCAAATATAGTGATCACTTTCTCAAATAGGAAGTGTGTTGTTGTCTCTATGCTGCAATCTTTTACTGGTGTTGTTTCTACCCATCTTGTTAAGTATTTTGTCATAGTAATAACATACCTTTCTCCTCACCTCTTTGTTGGTGGGTTAATTTGTCCCACAAAGTTTATTGCCCATTTTTTGAATATCTGCAAGGTTACTTGTGGTCTTAGGGGCATCTCGTCCAGTCTATTAGGTTTACCAACCCTCTAACATCCATCACATTTCTAGCAGTAGTATTTTACATCTCTGTGAACACGCAACCACCATAGTCCTGCGTGCAATACCTTCTACACGGTAGCTTTTCCTGCATAATGTCCTCCTGCTATTCCCTCATGGACCTCTGCTAAAATACTAGGTCTTCCATGTTCTAGTACACATCTTCTCAAGATGTTGTTTGCACCCATCTTATATAAGTGTCCTGCAATCAATTGATAGTCTGCAACTCGAACTACCAGATTCTTACTCTGCACAGTGTTGAATTCTTGTGGCACGGTCCCCGTACTCAAGTATTGAATGATGTCAGCAAAATATTCATCATCTACTTGGACTGAAAATAAATGTGCATCAGGGAAGTTGTCCTCTAAGTTTGTAGGTTCCTCTCCATTAGTGATCCTTGATAGGTGATCGGCTCCTGCATTCAACTTCCCTGGTTTGACTATTACTTCAAAGTCAAATTCCTGGAACAACAGTAACCATCTACAAATTCTCCCCCCGAACACTAGCTTATTGACTAGGTATTTAAGAGTTGAATGATTTGTAAACATCTTGAAATTTTTTCCCAGTAAGTAATGTATGAACTTCTGGAGTGCATAAACCATAGCTATGCCTTCTCTTTCTGTGGTGTTTTAATTCCGCTCTGACTCTGATAGTTTTTTGCTAGCAAATTCTATAGGATGGTCCAATTCCCCTATCCTTGGCTGCGCCAGGATAGCTCAAAGTGCTATAGATGATGCATCTACATGCACGTGAAATGTCTTTTCCCAATCCGGGAATACTAGTATTGGTGTTGTTACCATCTTCTCTTTTAGAGTGTCCAATCCTCGCTGACAGTCCTCATTCCATTGAAATTTTCTATCTTTCCTCAATAGTTTCTCCATTAGCATAGTAATATGTGCATACCCTTCTATGAATTTCTTGTAGTAGCATGTGTGTCCCAATGTTTCTCTCAACTGATGTACTGACTTTGGTGGTGGTAGATTAACAATCACTGCAATCTTGGCATGATCTACTAACAAGCCTTGTTTACACACTATATGGCCCAATAGTATCCCAAAATGTGTCCCAAAGATGGAATTCTTGATATTTAGTGATATTTGACATTGCTTGCATATTTCTAACATTAGCCTTAACACCTCTACACAGTCCTTCAACAGACTGTATACTGTCCAATCATCCAGGTATACTTCTAAAAAATGATGGATAAATTCTTTAAAAGTAGTTATGACTACTCTTGAGAATATAGATGGTGCATTCTTCAGCCCAAAAGTCATGACTCTGTACTGGTAGGATCTCCATTCTGTAGAAAAAGTGGTCTTGTACTAGTCTTATGAGGATATCTTGATTTGATGGTAACATGAGAATCCATCTGTGAATGAGTATGCTTCCTGGCCTCCTACATTCTCTAATACCTCATCTGTGAAAGGGGTAGGGAAAGGGTCATGAAGGCAAGCATACTTCAGCTTCCTCAAGTCGACACATATCCTTATCCCTCCCTACTTATTCTCCTGAACTACCATAGGACTGACCCATTCAGATTCCTCCACTGGATCTATGATTCCAGTCTCCAACATCCTGTCAATTTCTACTTTTACTTTCTTCTTATATATTGGGTTCAGTCTATGTGGTCATTGTCTAATTGATCTATCCTCATATTTGAGAGGTATATTCATCTCTCCTAGCTCTCCTACTATGCCTTTCATTTCTGTAAAGGTTGTTGGGAACATGTCACTGTACTCGCGCAGTAACTCTGTTATGATTTATATTGTTTTCTCATCCCAGTAGTCTCCAATACTAGCCATTTTGGGATTCTCAATTGTCCCAATGTTGAATTTCTTCACCTTGATCGACGCATAAAACACTTCTGATTCCAAAGGTGGACCTTCCACCTCTCTTTCACCTTCAACTTCTGTTATATGAATGTTTCATGGGTCCTCTTCATCTGGTGCTTCTTCCTGCACATGGTAGCATGACAGTAGTTCTTTCATTGTTTATTTGTTTTTTTGTTGATCTTCTGTTGGAAGTTAAACTTTTGGTTCCTTAATGAATATCACCCCTCCGATTTGTTTGAGTGATGAATCTATGTTGGGGTTCTCATGTTCAAATGAAAAAGTGACTGTAAAGTTCTATTGTAACACTGTCTATTCTGCAGTTTCTATGCGCAGTTCCTGGTCTACATACCAGTTTTCTGGGATTCCTTCTAGTGTATGAATAAAGTGATGAGGCCATTCCTATGGTGGTGTCATCGTCCATAATGTTCTGCACTTCTCCAAGTGTTTTAAAGGTGACCCATGTCCATCATATCTCTACATCATTCTTCTCTTCTACTCTGCGTCAAACCCAATGCACAGTAATCATTTGCATTGGTACCAGTCCCTAATGGTCTCTTTGTGTGCACCCCACCATCTTGTAGGTTTTTCCTTGATTTCTATGTCCAGAGATAAGAGCCTTTGATTTGGTAACACTTCATCTTCATATCTTGTAGGAATTCTTCTAATTCATTCACCCCATGAAATCTAGGAGGTTCTCTTATCTTTGTACCTACCCATCATATTGTGGAGTCTATTCTTGCACATCTTCTTGTGGAGACTTCATGTAGTCTTTGCTGCCAATTCTCCAACCCTATATCTGATTCTGACGTGCATGACTTGATACTTCTCCAACTGAGTACCCCATATGCAGTTGAATTCACATAATATTCTTCTCGCGTGGTGGTTTTGTACAACTGGTTAATTTCCTCCAGGCCCAAGCAAGTGGGTTCGAAAAACCTTTCTCCTTCTGATAGATCTAATGGCGCAATGAATCTGTATTCTCATGACTCGAATGTTATCTTACTCATCTTTAAAGTGATTATGACCTGATTATCAAACGCCCAATCCAAGCCAAGAAATGTTGGATAAGGTGTTGTGCCATCCACCATTTCTATTACTTCAAAGTCTGCCTTGGTGCGCACTCCATCCAGATCTACTGTCACACCTTTTAACCTTCCAATTGGTAGAACGCTGTGTTGATTTTCTAGTTTCAGCTGAACATGTGATTATCCTAGTGTGGTCTCTCCCATACATTTCCATGTCTTCTTGGGTAACGCATTCACCTCAGAGCCTAAATTTAGTATGATGTCCCCCATATTGAAATCTCCAATGTTAGCATTTAATCTGAATTCCCTACTTTTCCTCCTTCTTGTATGCAGGTGATCGAATATTTTATGTTCTAATTTCCCCTCTACCTATGAGTTACATATTTCTAGCATATTTTGAAAAAATTTAACAGACGATTGGTCATTTAATAGATTCACACAGGATTGCAGAAAATCCTTTATGGTACTTACTTGTCCTAGAGGTTGTGCTTCATTAGTATGATCCAGTAATGAAGGCATATCATACGTTGGTACGTCCTGAGTATGTTGTGCAGTTGATGTAGATGTAATGTCTAGCTTCATGAAATATTGTTTATCTTGCTTGAATATCCCCTTTTCGTGGCATCTAAAACATCGAGGTCATATTATTTAAGGTCGTCGACTCCTCCTACCATGTTATCCCCAGTTTTCACTTCCTTGGGAATTTTTTGCATTACTATACTTAGCTTTGAATGGGTGTGTTGTACGCCCTACGTACTGGTTTCTCCTCACAACTTCTTTTTCCCTTGTGGGGATAGTACTTCCCCCTCTTGCTCAGTTTCCTACTCTGGTTCTGGTTCCTGGCCCTGCTATGTAAATTCAATGGCTGGTTTTTCAACCTGTGGCCCTTTTCCCCTGGACATGTCAGGTTTCGTTCGCACGACATCCTCTCCTAGCTGCTTGGGCTACTGTATGGATTCTTGTTCCTCCTCCACATGTAAAGTGGTTTGCTCATATTCTGGTGTGTGGATTTCATCCACATCCACCATTGTTGACATCTCACTCATTCTTCCTTATGGTCCCCATGTAGTACTCCAGATGCTTCACCTAGTTCTGCTTGGTGCTCCAACCTGCAGTGGTGACATGGTGGTTAAATTCAACCAAAAAGATCTCAATTTGTTGGCTAGTAGCACAATTCCACACTTCGATCATTCTTCTTCTCGACTCGACCTTTTTATCCTTAGCCAAAATCACAATGGTTCGGTTTCCCCCCCTACTTTCGACTTTATAGTGTGTTGGGGAAATTCCAGTTGTGTCACACTAATACTTGTCGCTTTCCCCCCTTTTTGTTATGCTTCCTGCACATGGTACCTTTTTACTCGTTTAACCGATCTTCTACACGTCGTGTTTTTCGAATGTTGGTTTTCTTGCAACACCCCATTCTGTTTTCCTAGTCCTGTTCTATCGAGGTTCTCCATGTGCGTTGAATTATTCTTTCTCTTTTTTTTCCCCATCTCTCTTTACTGCACGATAACTTTCTAAGTGCTAGGAGGTCGATTGTCCCTGTAGACTTTTAGATGACTCCCATTGATCATTCCTCTGAGTTGTGTACCTGCAAAGTCTTTCAATTGCACAATTCCCCCCTCTGTGACAGTTTTTACTTCGTACGGTCCCAACCAATGCATTCTGAACTTTCCTGGGTGCTAAAGAAATTTACTATCATATACCAAGACTAGGTCTACTTTTGTGAAACTCTTCCTTTTTATATCTCTTTCATGCCAAGATTTGTCCCTTGCTTTCTATAGTTCTTGGTGAAATCCTGCTAGGATTATATCTTCTTTCATCTCCAGTGGATGACTTAACCTTTCTTGTATTGCACCTCATTATGTCATGTTGGTGATTGCTACTACGTGCAGGCTAGGTACCAAAAATTATAATGGAACAACTGCTTCTTGTCCATATACCAACATGAATGGTGTCTGTCCTATCAACTTTTTGCATGTAGTCTTGTATGCCCATAGTACTGCTCGTATCTTCAAGTCCTAATTGTCCCTGTATTGTAGACTTTTGTCAATGCGTTATCTAGTATCTTATTAAAGGCTTCCACTGTACCATTTGCTTAAGGGTGATATGGTGTACTCTTTTTGTGATAGACTTCAAACTCCTCATTCATAGCCCCAATAGTCTTGTTAATGAAGTGAGTGCCTTGGTCACTCATCAAAATCCTTGGGCATCCAAATCTAGTGATCATGTTCTAGTACACATCTTCTCAAGATGTTGTCTACACCCATCTTATATAAGTGTCCTGCAATCAATTGATAGTCTGCAACTCAGACTACCAGATTTTTATTCTACATAGTGTTGAATTCTTGTGGCGTGGTCCCTGTACTCAAGTATTGAATGATGTCAACAAAATATTCATCAACTACTTGGACTAAAAATAATTGTGCATCGGGGAAGTTGTCCTCTAAGTTTGTAGGTTCCTCTCCATTAGTGATCCTTGATAGGTGATCAGGTCCTGCATTCAACTTCCCTGGTTTGACTATTACTTCAAAGTCAAATTCTTGGAACAAAAGTAACCATCTACAAATTCTCCCCCCCAACACTAGCTTATTGACTAGGTATTTAAGAGTTGAATGATTTGTAAACATCTTGAAATGTTTTCCCAGTAAGTAATGTCTAAACCTTCGGAGTGCATAAACCATAGCCATGCCTTCTCTTTCTGTGGTGTTTTAATTCCGCTCTGACTTTGACAGTTTTCTGCTAGAAAATGTTATAGGATGGTCTGATTCCCCTATCCCTGGTTGCACCAGAATAGCTCCAAGTGCTATAGCTGATGCATCTAAATGCACGTGAAATGTCTTTTCCCAATCCAGGAATACTAGTATTGGTGTTGTTACCATATTCTTTTTTAGAGTGTCCTATCCTCACCGACATTCCTCATTCCACTGAAATTTTCTATCTTTCCTCAATAGTTTCTCCATTGGCGTAGTAATTTGTGCATACCCTTCTATGAATTTCCAATAGTAGCCTGTGTGTCCCAATGTTTCTCTCAACTGACGTACTGACTTTGGTGGTGGTAGATTAACAATCACTGCAATCTTTGCAGGATCTACTAACAAGCCTTGTTTGCACACTATATGGCCCAATAGTATCGCTAAAGGTGTCCAAAAGATGAAATTATTGATATTTAGTGATATCTTACACTGCCTGCATCTTTCTAACATCATCCTTAACACATCTACATGGTCCTTCAACAGACTGTATACTGTCCATCATCCATGTATACTACTAAAAAATGATGGATGAATTCTTTAAAAGCAGCTATGACTACTCTTGAGAATATAGTTGGTGGATTCTTCAGCCCAAAAGGCATGAATCTGTACTGGTAGGATCCCCATTCTGTAGAAAAAGTGGTCTTGTACCTATCTTATGTGGCTATCTGGATTTGATGGTAACCTGAGAATCCATCTATGAATGAGTATGCTTCCCGACCTCCTACATTCTCCAATACCTCATCTATGAAAGGGGTAGGGAAAGGGTCATGAAGGCAAGAATCATTCAGCTTCCTCAATTCGACACATATCCTTATCCCTCCCTGCTTATTCTATTGAAATACCATGGGACTGACCCATTCAGATTCCTCCACTGGATCTATGATTCCAGTGTCCAACATCCTATCAATTTCTACTTTTACTTTCTACTTATTTATTGGGTTCAGTCTATATGGTCGTTGTCTAACTAATCTAGCCTCATATTTGAGAGGTATCTTCATCTCTCCTAGCTCTCCTACTATGCCTTTCATTTCTGTAAAGGTTGTTGGGAACATATCACTGTACTCGCACAATAACTCTTTTATGCTTTCTATTGTTTTCTCATCCGATTAGTCTCTAATGCTATCCATTTTGGGATTCTCAATTGTCCCAATGTTGACTTTCTTCACCATGATCGACGTAGAAAAAAATTCTGATTCAAGAGGTGGACCTTCCACCTTTCTTGCACCTTCAACTTCTGTTATCTGAATGTTGCACGGGTCCTCTTCATCTAGTGCTTCTTCCTGCTCATGGTAGCATGAAAGTAGTTCTTTCACTGTCTGTCTGTTGTTTTGTTGATCTTCTGTCATAAGTTCAACTTCTAGCTCCTTAATGAATATCACCCCTCTAATTTGTTTGAGTGCTAAAGCTACGTATGTTGGGGTTCTCATGTTCAAATGAAAAAGTGACTGTAATGTTCTGTTGTAACATTGTCCATTCTGCAGTTCCTATGTGCAGTTCCTGGTCTACATACTAGTTTTCTGGGATTCCTTCTAGTGTATGAATAAAGTGATGAGGCCATTCCTCTGGTGGTGTCATCTTCCATAATGTTCTGCACTTCTCCATGTGTTCCAAAGGTGACCCATGTCCATCATATCTTTGCATCATTCTACTCTTCTACTCTGCGCCAAACCCAATGCATAACAATTGTTTGCGTTAGTACCAATCCCTAATGGTTTCTTTGTACACACCCCACCATATTGCAGGTGTTTCCTTGAGTGTTATGTCTAGATCTAATAGCCTATGATTTGGTAACACTTCATCTTCATATCTTGTTAGGAATTCTTCTAATTCATTCACCCCATGAAAGCTAGGAGGTTCTCTTATCTCTATACCTACCCATCGTACTGTGCAGTCTATTCTTGCACATCTTCTTGTGGAGACTTCATGTAGTCTCTACTGCCAATTCTCCAACCCTATATCTGAGTCTAATGCACATGAAATTATACTTCTCCAACTAAGTACCCCATTTGTAGTTGAATTCAGATAATCTTCTTCTCGTGCGGTGGTTCTGTACAACTGGTTAATTTCCTTCAGGTCCAAGAAAGTGGGTTCTACAAGCCTTTCTCCATCTGATGGATCTAATGGCGCAATGAATCTATATTCTCCTTACTTGAATGTTATCTTCCTCATATTTAAAGTGATTATGGCATGATTATCAAACGCCCAATCCAAGCCAAGCAATGATGGATAAGGTGTTGTGCCATCCACTATTTCTATTACTTCGAAGTCTGCCTTGGTGCGCACTCTATCTAGATCTATTGTCACACCTTTTAACCTTCCAATTGGTAGAACTCTGTGTTGGTTTTCTAGTTTCAACTGGACATGTGATTATCCTAATGTGGGTTCTCCCATACATTTCCATGTCTTCTTGGGTAACACATTCACCTCAGACCCTAAATCGAGTATGATGTCCCCCATATTGAAATCTCCAATGTTAATATTTAATTTGAATTCCCTTCTTTTCCTCCTTCTTGTATGTAGGTGATTGACTATTTTCTGTTCTAATTTCACCTCTACCTTTGAGTTACATATTTCTAGCATATTTTGAAAAAATTTAACAGATGATTGGTCATTTAATAGCTTCACATAGGTTTTCAGAAAATATTTTATGGTACTTACTTGTCCTAGAGGTTGCACTTCATTAGTATGATCCAGTAATGAAGGCATCTCATACGTTGGTACGTCCTGAGTATGTTGTGCAGTTGATGTAGATGTAATGTTTGGATTCAAGAATTATTGTCTATATTGCTTGAATATCCCCTTTTCGTACTGTGCATTAAACTACTCCCGTGGTTCATCATTCTTCTTCACCCATTGGTGTTGTGTTGGATCTTGTCTTACTGCGACATTTCCTATCTTAGCTCCTTTACGCGTAACTATGTTAATATTCCTTCCATCCTCCCTTACCTCTGCAGAAATCCACTGAACATTCTGATTGTTCTGATTCATGTTTTCCTGGATCTTCCCCAATAGTGTTGGACAATCTTCTATATCATGATCTGATGTGTGACAATACATACAGGTCGCAGGTGGAAGTGGACATTCTCTTGCATAGTGTCCTGGTTGTTGATAGTTGTGACATACCATCGGTCATATGCCTCTTACAAATCCTCCTTTACCTCATCCTCCACCTCTATAGCCAACTCGATCTCCTCATGGTGCATTGCACTGGGGCACTTGATTATATTGCATGGGGTTATACTGAGGCTGCACGATATTGTACTATGACTGCACATTATTATATTGTTGTGGCACAATGTTGTATGGGGATGGTACTTTGTTAAACTGTGGTGCAACTTGCCCTGTCATCATTTCTGCCTGCACCCTATAAGTATCTGATGTTCGCTCCCTCATCAGCTCCATTGTCCTGCAATCTTTGTCATCATGGCACTATCTGGTATTTATGCATTATTGGAAAATGATATGGATCATGCCCCTGTGTCTTACAGATCTCACACCATAGTCCTCATGATGGAAAAGGGTTTGGAAGTCCTGTTTCCATGTATTGCATGAATGTTGGGCATTCATTCTTGCGGTGTCCTTCTGTCCTACATGTGATACACCAAACAAGTTCTCTTTTTTCCTTACCCCTTTTCTGGTTTAGTTGAAATTTTAAGTTCTTTAGATCCTCCTTCATCTCCTCTATGGCTGGATCCATCTTCTGGTATTGGTTCTCTTCCAATTGTAGGGTTTCCTGCAGAGCCTCTGCCTGAGTTTGAAACTTTTGTTGTCTCAAAGGGTACTTCAAATGTGGTAGCAGTGAATTGATAAATAGATGCCTATGTTGCATGTCTTTCATGACATATTTTAGCTTTCCCTTCAATAATTTGAATATCTAGTCAATCTCCCACAAAGATTCTCCTGGTTTCTGTCTGATCTCTATCATCTCATTCATGTATTGATCCTCTGAGCTAGGATTCTAGAATTTATTTATCAAAAACTTCTTGATATCCACAATTATTTTGGTTGTCTCTGGTGGATTGTTTGCAACTAATCTCATGTACCAATATAGTGCGTAGTATCTTATCATGATGGATAACTGCGCAAGTTTAGTGTCTTCATCTGTGATTTGTTTTGTTTCCCAGATCTTTTCACAAATGAATAAGTGCTTCTCAGGGTCCTCCGATGCATCTCCCTTGAATTCTGGTAATTTGATGGTGGGATCATGTCCTGCCATCCTGAATGCTGAACTACTACCTCCGCGTGGTGTAGATACTTGGCTACCACTTCCTGAACTAGATCCTCTAGTTGCTTATCCTTAACTAGATGTACTTCCTTCTATCGTTCTTCCCCCAAATTTTGGTTTTCTAAATGGCGATGTTCTTATTGGTGTATTAGTCGCACATGGGTTTATGGGTTCCACACTCACACTGATATGGATATGAGTGCTGCCTTTTGTTCATGTTATTCGACCTCTTGTATTCATTTCATATGTCGTGCGTAGGATTTCCTCAATCTACTCCACATCCCAGATATCCTCTACCTCTTCTTCATCACTTGACAAGCCTTCCCTCGCGGTTGTGGCTCTCTTCTTGTTGTTCATCTTATATTAGTAGGGTAATCCACTGCGCGTTCTTTCAGTTGTTGCCATGATCTTCTTGATTTGGTCTTCCTCCATCATGATTGGATACAAGGCCTCCTCCTTCTTTCCTCTATCCATTTCTCCGTCTTTTGTGAGTGCTTCCCCCCTTCCCCCATGCACATAGGGAAGTTTAGTTGTCTGAGGCCATTTTCACTACACCTTTTTTATAAAGTAACATCTTAATGGACGTATATAGTGATCTGATGTACCTTCCTCGAGGTCCCTTCAAGAACTCTTACTCTACTGCACTGTAAGAATTCGCAGTATCTACTGCAAATTCTGTGATAAATCCTGCAATAATGTTGTCTAACCATAAATCTACGGCACACGTAAATTTATTGTCAACTTGTTGTAACTGCGCGATATCCATAGGATTCCACTCTAGTTGTCTGATTTGATTTGTAGGGTGGTTGTATTTCAACCTCAATATCCACTCCTACAACACATGTGGGAAATCACAGAAAAATACTTCATGTAAGTCGTTGAATACGTACTTGTCCAGGTATTTGCATGGTGTTAACTTCGTGTCTCTGTTATATTTCTACGCAAATTCCAACTCATTTTTTTTCAACCAACTCTCGATCTTTGTCTTCATTGGGTTCTACGGTCTCAACATCCCCTTTTATATTCTCGTTTTTATCGTCGGATCTGACATTCTTTTTATGCTTCTTCAATATATATTATTCACTTAATCCCATTCTGTTCCAACCAGCAACAAAACCATTTGTTGGTTTAACTAATTTATCTACCCTGATCTTACCTTACTGTCATAAGTTGACCTAGGTTCAAATTTAAAAATCTTCCAACAAAATCCCTCTAAAACTATCAGCCCCCCTGGTTAACCAGAAGGAAACACAGTACACAGGGTGCACTGCGCAGTCTCACCAAAGATAGTTCTATGGGTGGCTGCAATACTCAGATGCTTGCAGTCTGGGAATAAGTGGGGATTTGTGTTTGTACTTTGTGATCCTCAATTATATAATCTAACGTCTTAATTAATCGGTCACTCTTACTCATGAATGTGGAATATCATATCTAACCAGTTCCTTCATTCATTCATCTAGCATTTAATCATTAACAACAATGGGGATGCATACCATTCAATCACATAACACAATTTATACCGTAGTTCTACCTCGCATGGGCTATGTCCACAAAGATTTGGCTCTGAAGCCCTTTTATTATATCTCAGCAATATATCGTGCCTCACACGTTTACAGTCTTGGATCTTACAATCTCAACAAGATTCTCGATCCCTATGAGGTTGACTAGATCCCACCAGGCTCCTCATCCTATGATCTAACCCTTGGGACTGAGTTTCTCAACTCTTCTCTAGCTCACCAGCTTACAAAATGTCACAGTTATAACCTTTCTCACTCTCCCCTCTGTCTCCCTTCATCGGTCCCTCCCTAGACCTCCTAGGTACTACTTATACATATTCTTGGATTATCAGCCATTACAATGTCTTGCAAAAACCCTAGCCCTAATGTAGTTAGGTCTCCCTTGCATGCATGCCTCGCATGCTTCCCTCGCTCATGCTACTTTTCCTTCCAACTATCTTTTCTTCCACTTCATGCTTTTCTCCCCAAAAATGGCCTTTTCCCCTAAATGGGCCTACGCAAAACAAGTTATGAAAAATCAATCCAAGGTGCAAAAGGGTCAATACTAGAAGGTCTACTGGATGCCCCAACAAATTATCCCAGTCTTGGATCACAACTCATCATGCTAACTCTCATCAGTTTCAAACTAGAGAGGATGGATTCTTGATGATGTTCATCTTCCCTAGGCTTGTTTATGAAATCCATGACTTCCAAGATGGCCTTTTCTGAAGGCAACTCAAAATAAAGGGAGTCATGTGAATTGGGATAGTTAATATCCCATATGGATAGAGTAGGATGATCACACTCCATATGAGGATGGAGTTGTTGACCAGTATCAACGAATGCTGATGGGATTTCCAGAGTGACAATATTGAACGCAGGGAGCGGTATGGATGCTCTGTATGAATCAATATCCTCATAATGACGTACCACCCAAGGATAAAAAAAACCAAGGGATCCACTGGTAATTGACAAAACCATGTTGATATAAGCTACATTAGTAGTGGGAGATGGTGGGGGAAGGGGAAAAATTCTCATCAACGAAGGATCTATTGGATAGTTGGTTTTCATTTATGTCAACATAAGTGGTTGTCATTGATGTCAACATATGTGATGAGTGTATTTGAAGAAGTCTATGAGATGCCTAGAGGTGTGGTCATGAAGCCCGAAGATGTTTGAGGAATAAGGAAATAAAGGAGTGTAAATGTAGGTAACACACTCATAGATGAATAATCCTTGCCATGTTATTTCCAATGGTAGGTTGTACATCACGTAGTTCCTCATGGTTTAGTAGTTATGAGGTCATGACGTTGAAATCCCTGAAGAATGGTTAAGAAGCCCTAAATAGTTACAAGTCATTAATTAAATGGTAAATTGGTTGTAACAAGAAAGCATAGGTTGCCCCTAAAGTTAAGGAAAGAAGTTACTTTGAAAAGTATAAGTACACAACAAGAAGCCTCTCATTAGTAGCTTGACACACACAATTTTATTGAATATCTTCTATGTGAGCAAGTGATCTATTGGTGAATCTGAGGCAACGAAAGAGTAAAGAGTGTGAAAGTTTTGGGATTACAGAGGAGAGCGATGGTTTTCTGTGAAACCCTAATTTGGATGACCCCCACAGGTCAGGCTACTAGTGTCTCGTGAGGCACCCCCACAAGTTGTACAACCCTCGTCCCGTGAGGCGATGCTTGTTGACTAGTATTAGTCCCCACGAGGTTGAGTTAAATTTGGGGAGGATACTAGTACCAAGTTGTTGAGGTTGAGGAAAAGCTATAGGTCTGTAATCTTCTGTATCAGGTCAACTACAGGTTTAAAGGTATGTCTATATGCATGTTTTGTGGGTTACATGTTGGTGATGTCATGGTACATTTATTAGATGTCATGTTGGTGATGTTATGGTGCATGCTTGAAGCATGTCTTTGGTATCTTGTTGATACATTGGTACATGCTTGAGGCACATCCTATGTGCATGGTGTGAGGCATATTTTGGTACATGTTTGAGGTACATGCATTGGATTTTGTGGTACATGCTTGAGACATGTCTTGGTGTTGTTGGTACATGTTGAGAAACATCTTGGTGATGTCATGGTACATTGATTAGAAGCATATCATGGCTATCTTGTTATCTGGTTTGGTATATGTCATGGTGATGTTATCACATGCTTGAGGCACTTCTTGATAAGGTTATGGAACATGCTTGAGTTACATACATTTGATGATGTTGGTACATGGTTGAGGTATACACTTGGTATATGGTGGCACGTGTATGAGGAACATTCTTTGGTGTTTGATTGAGACACATGTTATAGTGCATGGTTTAGCACATGGTTGATGATTTGGTACATGGAACATGGTTTTGGTATATGATTGAATTATATGGTTGGTTGCATATCATTGATGTTTTGGTACATAGGTTAGACACATATCTTGATGATGGTATGATAAATGGAAATCTTGGTACTTGGTTGAGGCACTTCATTGATCATATCTTATGGTACATGATCGATGCATGATATGGTATATGGTTGAGGCACATGTTATGGTATACGTTTTTGGTTCATGAGTTGATGATGATATGGTATATTGCTAGAGGCACTTCTTGGTGATATTGGTACATGGTATTGTACAGGTTCTGGTACATGGTTGATGTACATGGTATGGTACAGGTTCTGGTACATGGTGATGTACATGGTATGATATAGTTTCTAGTACATGGTTGATGTACATGGTATGATACAGGTTCTGGTACATGGTTGATGTACATGGTATGGAGATGGTTTTGGTATCCATGTGAGTGGATTTAGTTATAGTTGGTTGATGATGGTATATCAGTGACAATGACAGTGACAGTGACAGAGACAGTGACAGGTTGGATGCTTGCTTGATCACCGGTTACAAGTTAATGTGATAGTGGGAGTTACAGGTTGACGTGACAGTGGGAGTTACAGGTTGATGTGAAAGTGACAGTTACAGGTTGATGTGGCAGTGGAAGTGACAATATCGATGGTAATGAAAGTTTGAGTCTACACTTATATTTCAGGGCTGTAGGACAAGGAAAGGAAAGGGGGTTGTAGCCTCCTTCTGGTTGGTGTGGGAGAAAACAATAAGTTGGAGCTTCCTTCAAGTTGGAGTCTGTAAATCAATGGGTCATAGCCTCCTTTTGGTTGTATCCAGAGAATACAGGGAGTTGGATCTTCCTTAAGGTTGGATCCTGTAAGCTAGGGGGTTGGAGCCTCCTTCCAATTGTAGCTAGAGAATTCAGAGAGTTGTAGCTTCCTTAAGGTTGGAGCCTCTTTCCAGTTGTAGCTGGAGAATTCAGAGAGTTGTAGCTTCCTTAAGGTTGGAGCATGTAAATAGGGGGTTGGAGCCTCCTTCTAGTTGGTGCTGGAGAATTGGAAAGTTGGTGCTTCCTATGAATGTATTCTTAATATATATAAGAAATCATTATGTGGTTTTATCCCATTTTGGTTTCCACGTAAATTCTAGTTTACTGTGTATCTGTGGTTGTTTATTATGCATTGATGAATGATATTTTTTATGGTGTAATAATATATATATATTGAATGCATAAGTGAGAAACTGTTGAATACTGCTGATAAAGTTGAAGTTTATATATTGTGATTGAAAGCGGTAAAAAGTGCTAATACTGATTCACACCCCCCCCCCCTCACAATATTCCAACAATTAGTATTAGAGCAAGTCCTTCAAGAAAATAGTTTAACCACTGGAAAGAAGTTCATGAAGTGCACAGTAAATGGAACACCAATATTTGATGGTCAGAATGGTTTGAGCTATGATATATGGAGAAACATAATGAAATCATTTCTAGGAGCATAGGGGTATGATGTGTGGTACTTAGTTTTTACAGGATGTATTGGTTCAAAGAAACCGAAGACTGCGACCAAGAAGGAATTAAAGAGAAAAAATAAAATAACAATGGATTTCATCTTGGAAGGATTACTGGATCTGGTAAAAGACAAAGTGGGACAATGTTCATCAACCAAAGAACTTTGGGAAAAGTTACATAATCTATACTTTAATAAATCCCATTATATCTCAGAGCCAGGGCATGCTAATCCGAATAAAGAATATGTTGAATAAAAACAAGATGAAATATGCTCTTCATGTCAGACAGATTCAAAAGAAGAAGATTGAGAAGAAGGCATAGTAAAACTTGAAGCATAATTAATCAATGCTTTAGATGATCTGACAAAAGAAAGAAGGAAGAACAAGTCACTCAAGGAAGAATTGATCGATCTAAATAAGGGGTCTCAAAATTCCAACTCTGAAGAAGTCCAACAGATGATTACAAACCTAAAATATAAGGCCTTCCTATTTAAGGGCTTCAATAAAATAAATAAATAAATATATATATATATATATATATATATATATAT
>ML776651.1:646134-670544 GCA_009831015.1 Picea engelmannii | reverse complement strand
ATAGGTAAACAACATAGTAACAAAAACAACATAATAAAATACATACCTTGACCTACAGGTTGGTTGATTTAGCACTTGGTTCACTTGTTCTTGAGCTATCCCTCACCGCCCAACTGAATATTAACCTCCCATCCAACTAGGAACAACCTCTCCAACTCCCTAGCTCCAGGAATCCTTGTGGTTTCCTGTCCCTCGATCCCAAAGTTCCCAACATTAGCAGTGCCCCTATGAGAGTTCCCCAAAAACAAACTGTTCTTCCAATTTCCTCCTCTCTTTTATAATTTCATCCTCCTTCGTCTTCCCCCCAAATTTCCCCAAAAATAAAGACCCCTCTCCAAGTCCTCTCCCTTATTCCTTATCCTCCTCTCGAATCCATCCCCCTCCTTCAATTCTTCAACTGACTTATCCCCTCATTAATTCCCCCAACAACCTTATCCCCTCATTAATTATTTCATCTACCTTTTTAATAATAAAATAATAAAAGACTCATTGAATTTATTTTATTAATTAATTAAATTTAAATTAAAAATTATGATTTATAAATAATCAAATTGGGTTGTTTCATAAAATTCCAATTAGAAGAAGCCAAAATGATTGAAGAATCGTGCAAAATTCAGTTGGAAGAAAAATAGTTTTTGGAAGCCAAAATAGTAGCACAAAGAAAGGAAGTAGAGAAGAGAGAAAAGAGTTTGACTAGCCATCTCAAAGAAAGATTTGAGGACTTAAATAAGCTTGAAGCATAATTCACTCAACAAGAAAGAAGACTCAAAGAAGAAATTTTCTCCTTGAAGACCCAACTTGAAGAAGCAAAGAGAAAGGAAGGAGTCATGAAGATACAAATGATGAAGAAAGAAGAATATTTTGAGAAGCTTGAAGAAGAAGTTGTCACATTGAGAGTTAAAGTTTTCGAGCTCAACAAGAACACTGAAGATAGAGAAATCTCCACACCATCAGTAAAGAAAGTTGAAGGGAAGAGTTACAGGTTGCTAGAAAGGAAGAATGAAGAGAAGGCTAAGAGTTATCCATAAATCATCAATGGCCCTATCAAGAAGGAAGAATGCAATCCCTCAAAGGAGAACATTCCAGAAATAAATAAGACTCAATAAGAAGATTACAAAAGAGACGAATATCAAAGAAGACACTCCACTTTCAGGTATGAAAGAAGCTTCAAACATTATGAAGAAAGAAACACAAGAGAATATTGTGATCAACCAAGGCATGGGTTCATAAGGACTACATCACAAAGAATATCATCTACTTCCAGGTATCAATGTTTCTTCTATGGTCATTGTTTTATTTGTACTAACTTTGGACATAAAGTTGTAGATTGCAGAGCTTATGGAAGAAATGATCAAGAAAGAAATGTGTTATGTGACTCCACACAATATTGAATGTTACAAATTCCACAACTATTGACATATAACTCGTGATTGTAGAAGCATGATAGAGCCTCCCATGAAGGAAAAAACAAATTTCAGATATAGGAAGATTTGGATAAGAAATGAAAAACAAGAAGAGTAGCTGAATGAAAACCAAATCCCAAAGATCATACTCATAAGATTTGCAGCAATGTAAGATCATGATGAATCTACAAGCAAAGAGAACGATGTTAGAATCTAGGAGGAGGATGAAGAGGGAGATTTCAGAATTCAAGAAGAAGATGAAAATGATGTGTGAATTAAAGAAGAGGATGAAAAGAAAGATGTCAGAATCCAAGTTATAATTGAGGAAGATGATGAATCCATATATGAAGAGGAAGATTACTCTGCTTCATAGAGGGTATTTTTATGAGACATCCGACTTGGAGACTCCCAACAATATGAATGTTGAAGAGGGGGAGTCTAAGAAACAACTCCACAAATCAAAGAACTATCTTTCGAGCAATCTGAAGCGTTTACAAATTTTGGAAAGGCAGTTTCAGAGTGGTTTGATGATAGAAGTGCAGAATGTCTTGTGACAATTTGATTATTTGATAAGAAAATTTCAAAACACATTCCCATCAACTGACAGTTACGAAGAATTTCAGGGGCACACTTTTCAAGAAGAGATTCATGATTGTATAGAGGATTCCAAGCATGTATTCAGAAAAGGACATATTCAGTACATATTGTTGCAGGCATGTAGAGTCTGATTTGCAGATTGAACAAACAACTTGAAAATCAGGAATATGCTGTAGAATATTTGAAGAAGTATTCGGAATGGTAAAGTGACAGATGGGTCGACATTGTGTGTAGTTGAGTAGTAGAGTCATGAACAAACTTATGACATATGGACAAAGATGTATTCATGAGATATTTGGAAGATACATAAGACACGAGTCATAGAAGATGCATAACAATGGATGAAATCATATTGACAAGTGGAATCAGTTATTCATAGGAAGGCAAGTAGTGAAAGGCACAATAGAACAAAGGAAGAGAAATCATCATCAAAAGCCATACCCTTGAAGGAAAATTGTTGAAAAGTATGGTCATTGATGTGAACTTGACAAGCCATGAAGATTTGAAGTCAAGTAACTTTGAATGCTTTATATATATGTCAGTGAATTACAAGAGGAAGCACCAATGGACAAGAAACCATGGAAGAGATGAAATGAAGTGTATAAAATAATCCCCACATTGATCTACATGACATCTTGTAGAGAAGTCAAGGGAAAAGAAATCGACAGAGAAAGAGATCAAGAAAGAAAGATCAGAAGCATGAAGACAAGGGGAGACATATCGATAGGGGGAGTTACCCTTTTTCCCACGATGTTAAAGAGGGATAAAGAGAAATATCAGAAGCATCAAGATAATGGGAGCAACCCCAAAGAGAGATACCCTTTTCCATTGATGTCAAAGGGGGAGAGAAACATGAGGAGAGAAACATCGAAAGAGATAGATGAGGAGAAATGGTCAAAGGAGGAGTATGAGTGTTGCCATCAATGCCAGTAGGAGAGATTGTTGGATAGTTGGTTGTCATTGATGTCAAAATAAGTGGTTTTCATTGATGCCAATAGAAGTGGTTTTCATTGATGTCAACAGATGTGATGGGTGCATTTTAAGAAGACTACAAGATGCCCCATAGGTGTGGTCATGAAGCCCGAATATGTTTTAGGAATAAGGACATAAAGGGCAGTGTAAATGGAGGTAACACACTCATATATGGATATTCCTTGACATGTCATTTCCAATGGTAGGTGGTATGTCACGTAGTTCCTCACGGTTGAGGAGTTATAAGGTCATGAAGTTGGAATCCCCGAAGAATGGTTAAGAATCCCTAAACCGTTCCAATTCATTAATTAAAGGGTAAAGTGGTTGTAACAAGAAAGAATAGGTTACCCCTAAAGTTAAGGAAATAAGTTAGATTGAAAAGTATAAATACACAACAAGAAGCATCTCATTAGTACATTGACACACTCAATTTTATTGAATATATTCTATGTGAGCAAGTGATCTATTGGTGAATCCGAGACGACAAATCTGAGGCATCAAAAGTGTAAGGAGTATGAAAGTTTTAGGATTGCAGAGGAGAGAAAGGGTCTTCTGTGAAACCTTAATTTGGCTGACCCCCGTAGGTCAGGCTACTAGTGTCTCGTGATGCACCCCCGCAGGTTGTATGGTCCTCGTCCTGCGAGGCCCCGCTTGTTGACTGGTCTTAGTCTTGCGAGGATGGGGAAAAATTGGGGAGGATGCTAGTACCATGTTGTTGAGGCTAAGGAAGATCTATAGGTATGTAACCTTGTGTATCAGGTCAGTTGTTTAAAGGTATGCCTATATGCATGTTTTGAGGTTTACATGTTAGTGATGTTATGGTGCATGCTTAAGGCATGTCTTGGTATCTTGTTGAAACAATGGTACATGCTTGAGGCATATTTTTGGTACATGTTTGAGGTACATGTGTTGGATGTTGTGGTACATGCTTGAGGCATGTCTTGGTGTTGTTGGTACATGTTGATAAACATCTTGGTGATTTCATGGTACATTGATTAGAAACATATCTTAGCTATCTTGGTATCTGGTTTGGTATATGTCATGGTGATGTTATCACATGCTTGAGGAAATTATTGATAAGGTTATGGCACATGTTTGAGGTACATAAATTTGATGATGTTGGTACATGCTTGAGGTATACACTTGATATATGGTGGCATATGTATGAGGCACATTCTTTGGTGTTTGATTGAGACACATGTTATGGTACATGGTTTAGCACATGGTTGATGATTTGGTACATGGCACATGGTTTTGGTATATGATTGAAGTATATGGTTGGTTGCATATCATTGATGTTTTGGTACATAGTTGAGACACATATATTGATGATGGTAGGATACATGGTGATGTTGGTACTTGATTGAGGCACTTCATTGATCATATCTTATGGTACATGATTGATGCATGATATGGTATATGGTTGAGGCAAATGTTATGGTACATGTTTTTGGTTCATGAGTTGTTGATGATATGGTATATATCTAGAGGCACTTCTTGGTGATCTTGGTACTTGGTATGGTACAGGTTCAGGTACATAGTTGAGACACATATCTTGATGATGCTATGATACATGGTGATGTTGGTACTTGGTTGAGGCACTTCATTGATCATATATTATGGTACATGATTGATGCATGATATGGTATATGGTTGAGGGACATGTTATGGTACATGTTTTTGGTTCATGAGTTGATGATGATATGGTATATATCTAGAGGCACTTCTTGGTCATCTTGGTACATGGTATGGTACAGGTTCTGGTACATGGTTGATGTACATGTATGGTACAGGTTCTGGTACATGGTTGATGCACATGGTATGGTGATGTTTTTGGTATCTATATGAGTGGATCTAGTTATAGTTGTTTGATGATGGTATATCGGTGAGAGTATTAGTGGTAGCGATAGTTTGATTCTACACTCATATTTTAGGGTGGCAGGACGGGGAAAGGAAAGGGGTTTGTAGGCTCCTCCCGGTTGGTGCTGGAGAACACAGAGAGTTGGATATTCCTTCAGGTTGAAGCCTATAAATTAGGGGGTCATAGTCTCCTTCTAGTTGGAGCTAGAGAAGACAGGGAGTTGGATCTTCCTTTATGTTGGAGCCTGTAAACTAGGGGGTTGGAGCCTCCTTCTAGTTGTAGATGGAGAATTCAGAGAGTTGTAGATTCCTTCAAGTTGGAGCCTTTAAATAAGTGGTTGGAGCCTCCTTCCAGTTGGTGCTGGAGAATTGGGAAGTTGGTGCTTCATGCGAATGTATTCTTGATATATATAAGAAAGCATTATGTGGTTTTCTCCCATTTGGGTTTCCACATAAATTATGGTGTACTATGTATCTATGGTTGTTTATTATGCACTGATGAATGATATTGTTTATGATGCAATAATATACTAAATGCATAAGTGAGAAACTGTTGAATATCGTTGATAAAGTTGAAGTTTATATATTGTGATTGAAAGTGGTAAAACGTGATAATACAAATCCATCCCCCCTCTTAGTATTCTAACAAGATATTTTAACATCCCCACACTGACGTTCATATAAGACTGTGTGGTATCACCGACAACGGGTACATTAGACACCTTCTTGGATCCAAGGTCTGGAGTACAGAATGAAATATGATTGATCGTAATGATTTTCCCTTGATGACAGAATCATAGGAACCTAAAGATCAACGAGACAATTGTAGTCATATTGTAGAACCAAGTATTCCCGAGTAACAAATTGTACTCAAGAGGTGCGTCGACAACCTCCACATCAACAAAGATAGTCTTACCACCTAACTAGATGGGTAAGGCAGTGATTATTCCATGGGGTTGGAACATGTATTTGTCTAATTTTTTCAATAGTGTTGCATATGTGTTGAGATTAGGATAGCCATGGGCCTTCCAACAAGAAATAGACATGATGTATGTCGAGGCTCCTTCATCCACCACTCTCTGGTAGAATTTTTTCCCCAATGATCACACTATGATCTGAAAGGGGACCTGATGGGAGAGCATATGAGTAACCTGAGAAGAATCAAAGGTCATCAAACTTGACTCTGAGGGATCAACCCCACCTATTCCAACCAACAAGGATTTTTGTTGCATTGGGAAACTTTGTAGGACTTCAAGTGCAGACATGGAAAATGGTGCCTAGGCAAAGTATTCCATAATACTATAGTTGTGGGTGGCCCATGTGTTTGGATTAGGCATCGTGCATTGAAGAAAAAACTTTAGGGGGAGAAGCGATGCATCAAAAGATGGATTCTCAAGATGAAGAGGGCCACCAAGCTAGGAAGAAGATGCTCCTTCTGGCACAACATGAGAAGGCTCAGGAATGTTGTAATTATTGGCTCGCATTTTCAAATTGACCATTTGGTCACACATGAAAATGGTAGCATTCAAGGAAGACCCCCTGTGGTGTGGGCTACCTGCCATACCCCCTTGTGAAGCGACAAGATTTGTGGAAACCATGTTTTGAGGTTGAGGGGGGAAAGGATGGGTCAAGGAAGCACGTTGTTGGGCGACCCGTTGTTGTGCCAAAAATATATGAACATTATCCTTCTGAGGACATTGGTGAGTAGGGTGGTTGTCCCCACAAATTTCACAGGGAAAATGACTCTTCATTTTCTCCTTAGTGCCACCCTCCTGGGTGTTTTGGGTGGAGGCAATCCCTTGCTCAGTATTATAATTTTTCTTTTTCTTTCTTTTCTTCTTCCCTCCAGGTTGTTGAGGATTCTTTTGTTGTGTGGACTGCACCAAATTCACCTTATAGGTTCGAGTAGGGACCGCAACAGTTTGAGAAATAGTACCTATTATAACCATGTATTTCATAGGATCATATGGTGATTGAAATTCCTTCCTTCGGTGATTTTATGTGGTAAATGATATTTCATTCTACAAATAATTTCCCAAAGGAGAGAAAATAAGTAGGGTTTGAATTTTAAAATATATCCTTAAGTTGATTAAATTGGGTTATTATAGCATGGGAAAATAAAATTATATTGTAAAGTCTTAAAATGAAAGCTTGGCACTTCACATTGCATGTTTTTATCCTAAGTCAGAAGGTGACATGACAGTTTGGCAGGTAGTGCTTAATCCTTGAGCTAATCTCATTGGCAACATCCCCATCGCCCATATCGATGGTCCTCAACGCATTTCGGACCCCCTCAAAATTTTTGCCTTCAACGGTGGGGGGTCTGAAAAGATGTTTTCTCCCACCTAACGTGGCACCCACATTATTTCAGACCCCCCCCCCCCTCTCAAATCCACTTACCACCTAACCCCCCCTCTGGAATCTTGCCAAAATACCATCTAATACAGCTCCTCTCCCTACTCAACACATGTCATGCACTTACCTTATCGTGTGTTTATACCCCTCACCTCATGTATCTACTCCTCCTCTCACCTTATGTCACTTGTCTTCCACACTTCCGATACCTCTCACTACACATCACCTCCCACCTATAATTCCCCTCTCATCACACACTACTTGTCCCCTCATTCTCGACAACGTCCACCTCTTTGCCTATCCCCATCGCTTACCCACCCGCATCCACTCATACCATCTCCTATTGGACACTTGTCCCCACGTCATCATATCCATTAGCCAATCATATTTTCCCCATGACCGTTTGACCGACAACTATTCTGTAACGATCTCACATCACTAAAAAGACATCGTGGCAGCCAGAAGGTAATATATCTTAGATTTTAAGCATCATTTGACCATCCATATCAAACATAGATCAATTCCAGTCAGGTACTTCGGATCTTGAAACTTGCACAAGGCTTAACCATGCCCCAATATGCCGACAGTCACAGTTTTGTCTTGGTCACTTTCCACTTCGGATTTTGGCCTTCGGGTAATAGCATTTCCATTTATTGATTTCACCCAAAGGCCCGAAGTCAGGGTTCCTCGTTCCATAATCATTGTTCCACGTGGCAAGGTTCCTTTTGGTTTATGATTAATTACAAGTGTTTCAAAAAGGATCCTTCTACTTCGTGGGAAATGTGGACATTTGAGAATCCACAGGCTTTGATAAACAGTCAGGGGATAAGAATAGGTGATAGTAATAAGTTTAGGGTGGAATATAGCTCCAACAAGGACAATGAATCATGGGATCTATTTTGATATCATGATAAAATCCCACATTCTGTTCTCGATCATAGTCACCAATAAAGACTAGCAGCTAAGAAGAAGTCAAAGACCGATCGTCAACAACCTCCATCAAACCAGCAGGAAGTTATAGGATCCAAATAGAATTCATCTATAAGCTCCAGCATTCGAGCCACCTGGTAGTTCATTTCATAGAGTTTTCATCTAAAGTTTAATTTTAGTCAATCAAATCAAGCACTTGAAGTCTGAATCGATCTTAAATATACTATATTTTTGTAATTAAGAGATACAGTTAGTTTAGATTTTTCTGAAAATAAATCCTGCTCATTTATGACAGGATATTTGTAAACAACCTATAAATACTTCCCATTTCGAAGTATTATGGGTTGGAACCTGCATGTAGGATAGGATCAATATTGTAAGGCAGCCCACAGAAACACCATTGATCATATTTAATGATCAATGATTCTTGTGTCAATTTTCATTGGTGAAGTACTTTTCCCTGTAAATTTGTTCTTTATGTTACCATAATTTCTTTCTACATTCTGAATTAGTCTGAGAAGATAAAGAAACAAAATTTGTTTTAATGTACACTTTGTCTCTGGCTTGGAATAATTTATGTGTTTTCCACTGAAGATTGAAAACATAATTCTTAATTGCTCTATTTTTAATTGGATTTCTAGACCTATTCCCATCTCTTCCATACATTAAATCTTTGAGGATCCAGTGAATTTTCCTACCCTGCCCTGCAATATTAACTTATTAACCTTGTATTTTATCAATCCAAATCTGTGACTCCATTTTCCCAATGGCCTTTCTTCCCTGTTCCAACCAACAATTCAAAAAACCAAACCAGGTACTATCATAACTAGCCTAAAATTTCCAGCAAACAAAGCTAAATATTATAAAGAGATCCCTCTCTGAGTTTAAGAGGCCTAGATCCTGGACTCCAAAGTGGTTTTGTAGTTACCTCTGTCAACTTCTTCCTTAGCTTGAGAAATTACAGAGTGCTAACAATACCAAAAGATGACTTAATAGACATTTGACCCATTTGATCAACTATCTGGTTTACATAGGTATGGAAAACATAACCAACCACACCATCAACATGGGGCCCTTGGTTTGGATTCCTTGGATTTGTCGACGGACTAGGAACATTCATGATGATATCATAAAGTGTGCCTAACTGAGAATAAATAAAATCTAAGTGTTGGGCATGCAAAATAGCCTATTCCTCAGTAGTCCACCTCGACCATAGCTACATCTCTAGAAATGGGTGGTAGGAGGGACTTTGTGAACCACTCCATGAGGATTTTGTTGGGAATCTGAGTCTTAATCATCCCACGTCTCCATCTACACTCATTAATATGATCGAAAAAGTGAGTGGCATTATCTTGACGCGATGAAGTCAAGAGTTTAGTTTCTATCTCATACATATGGGTGATTGGTGATGCGTTAAGAATGTCATGGCCAGGTCATTGACACTTTTAAAGGAGCCACATTTTAATTCAATGTACCATTTGGTAACAATTGTGATCAGGGATCTCTAGAAAATATGTAGCCTCACATTATCATCCATCAACGAGTTGGATGAACACCATAATTGGTATGTCATGATTTGTGTGGAGGGGTCCTCTCTTGGCTTTCCATTGAACTTCAGAATATATGAGGGTATCTTAGATGACACTTCCATCCATGACGAGTCATGGTAAATAGGGTCATTTGTTAAATGTGACAAATCCATTAAATATAATATTACGAGGAAAGAAAACAATGCAAATGAATATTGGGAGGGAGGTGGAGCATATGTTTTCCTAGATGGACCTTGTGGTTCCCCTATATTTGTACTACTTGAGGTTTGAGGAGTTGTTGGAATGTGAGCGCCTCTAGGAATGGTGGTACTTCTAGGAGCGTGACTGCTCCCATAACCAAATATGCCCCCAAGGGGGTTTCCCCCATGGGGAAATGTGGACTATCTAGGAAAAATGTTTCCAAATCCAGTCCTAGGGAAGAAATCCCTATGACCAGATGTGTTAACAAAGGGAAAACCTCCCCATGGTGAAATATTCCCCCCAAGGGATGTTCCCCCAGGGAAAGGTGTGCTAACCCATGGAAATTTAAAACCTCCTGAAGTATTGTTTCCCCTGGCTTGACCAAGGACAACTCCAAAACCACTAGACATATTCCACCCAAAAGGTACACCCACACCTGATGATTCCAAGCCACACATAGGATTGGAAGAGGTGGATGTTATAAAAACAAGATCGCAAAACAATAAAATAAAACAAATGTGGAAATAAAATGCAGAAGATACACAATAAAATAGAGACACAAATATACGTGGTTCACCTAGTGTGGGCTACGTCCACCAAAGAAATTCCCAGGTCCTTCCTTTTTATTATCCAACAAAATGAAGGGATACAACCTACAACACACCCGATGTAACTTACTATTCTTTCTCTCACAGTCTCCTCTCTCAGAATACAATATTCACAATGATACATAGCTGCAATGCAATTCCCTCATAAAAGAGGGTTTCCTTCTAGGGAAAAAAACCCTAACATAACTTCTATCGTCAGATTTGTGACCTTATAATGAATGGTCCATATTTACTATGAAATTACAGTATACATTTACAAGGAATTTTTTCCTTCAGGGGCTTCTCCCCCGAACCCCCCTACATGGAGGGGTGTACAGTATTCTGGGGTGTATAGTCTTCATGGGGTATAAACACAGTAAAAAACAAATACCTATAACATGAAGATAATCAGGCTCCACAACCAACAATCTCCCACTCAGAGACTGATCTCAACAACTCCACCGCTATTGTATCTACTGGACTATGATCCTTCTTGGACCTGTAAAATTTCTCATATTCACCTTCATGCTTGAATATGAACTGAAACTAAATCTGAACTCAATTTCTCCTTGGTTACTCCCTTTGTTAACATGTCTGCAGGATTTTGGCTAGTATGTATCTTTTCCAACTTCAAATGTCCATCTTCCAAGACATATTGTATGAAATGATACCTGAATTGTATATGCTTAGTCTTCGAATGGAAGGCTAAGTTCTTTGCAAGATGAATGACACTCTCACTGCCACAGTACAACATTCTATTCTCCTGCTTCTTTCCCAATTCCTCCATAATCCTTTGTAACCAAATCATTTCTTTACTTGCCTCTGTAGCAGCAACATACTATGTCTTTGTTGTTGAAAGTGAAACAACCTTTTACAGTTTCAAAATCCAACTTATTGTTGTTCCACCTACAATAAAAACATACTCTCTGGTGCTCCTCTTGTTATCTTTATCACCTTCCATATATGAATCAACATATCCCTGTAGAACAATGTATGAACCTCCAAAACATAATGCATGAGTAGCAGTACCTTTCAAATACCTAAGAATCCACTTTACTGCCTCCCAATGTTCTTTACCTGTATTTTTCATATACCTACTCGCAACTCCCACTGCATGTGCAATATCCGACCTTGTGCAAACCATCGCATACATCAAGCTGCCAACTGATAATGAATAAGGGACCATGTACATGTATTCTATATCCTCCTGTGTCTTGGGACATTTTTCTTTGGTTAATTTGAAATGGCTGGTCAAAGGTGTACTAACTGGTTTTTCATTCTGCATTCTAAACCTCTCCAACACCTTCTCTATGTACTCACCCTCAGACAATGTCAAATTGCGATTTTTCCTATCTCTTGTTATTCACATATCAAGAATTTTCTTTGCAACACCCAAATCCTTCATCACAAATGAATTAGCTAATTTCTTGTTGAGCACATTTATATCCTTCAAATTAGACCTTGCAACAAGCATGCCATCTACATACAATAGCAAGATGATATAACTTATATTTTATATCTTTTTAAAATAAACATAGTGATCAAAATGACATCTACTATAACCTTGTTCTGTCATAAACCTTTTAAACTTCAAATACCACTACCTTGGAGCTTCCTTTATGCCATACAAGCTCTTCGTTAACCTGCATACCAAATTTTCCTTCCCTTTGACCTCATACCGCTGTGACTGTTGCATATAAATCTCTTCCTCCAAATCCCCATGGAGAAAAGTTGTTTTTACATCTAACTTTTCAAGATGTAAATCTTCTACTACCACAAGACTTAAAATAGTCCTAATTGAAGTCATTTTAACAACATGAGAAAATAATTCATCTAAATCTATACCTTTCTTTTGTGCAAGCCCCTTTACAACAAGTCTATCCTTGTACCTCTTTTTGCCTCCATCTTATTCCTTCAACTTGTAAACCCATTTATTCTACAATGCTCTTTTTCCTGCAGGACACTGAACCAAATCCCAAGTCTGGTTATTTACTAGGGATTCCATTTCTTCTTTCATGGCTTGCTCCCACTTATTTTTAGTGTCTACCTCCATTGCCTCTTCATAACATTATGGTTCACCAGAATCAGTGAACAATAAATAATTCAATGAAGGAGAATATCGTTCAAGGGGTCTACTTAACCTGGTATATCTTCTAACAACACTTACAGGAGTTTGAGGTACCTGTTGCTCCTGTTGTTGTACATTTTGATTTTCTAGTACCTTTGGAATTTCTTTTTCAGTGATATCATCAAGCATTGTGCATTATGCTTTTTCTTTTTCTTGTTTATTTCCTTGCAACTGATATTTGTACATGACCTTCTCATTGAATATGACATCTCTACCCCTAATGAATTTTTGATTTTCATAATCCCATAAGCGATAACCAAAATCATTAACACCATGTCCAATAAATGTACACTTCTTGGATTTCCCCTCAAGCTTTGTTCTATTTTCTTTATCAATATGGACAAATGCTTCACAACCAAAAGTCTTGAAAAAATAATAGTTTACCTTTTTTCCTGTCCATGCCTCCTCTGGAATTTTCCCATCCAAAGAGCTTGAAGTTCCTATGTTTATTAACTAAACAACAATATCTACAACATATTCCCAAAACTATAAGGGAAAACCAACATGAAATCTCAATATACTCCTTGCACGCTCCATGATTGTCCCATTCATCCTTTCTGACACACCATTTTCTTGTGGTGTTCATGGAACTGTCTTCTCTCTATGAATCCCATGGTATGAAAAATAATCATCAAACTCCTTGCTGCAATATTCACCTCCATTGTCTGATCTGAGACACTTCAACCTTTTTCCTGTCTCAGTCTCAACCAAAGCTTTCCATTTCTTAAAAGTATCAAAAACATAAGATTTTTGTTGAATGCAATAAACCCAAGTTTTTCTAGTTGCATCATCAATAAAAGTAACATAATAACGAGAGCCACCAAGAGATGATACATGATTTGGTCCCCATACATCTGTATGCACAAGCTCTAACCTTTCACTCTTCTTTTCTTTTTCAACTCTGAGAAATCTAACTCTCTTTTGTTTTCCATAAACACGGTGCTCATAGAAATCCAAATCAATTTGTTTAAGATCTGGAAACAAATTTCTTTTGTGAAGTATCTACATCCCCTTCTCACTCATGTGTCCAAGCCTATGATGCCACAATGGTTTATCCACTCCTGTAGAAGCTAAAGAGATATAAGTGTCAGTATTACCAATACATAAATACAATGTACCTACCTTCTCTCCTTTTGATATCACTAGTGATCCTTTGGTGACCTTCCAAACATTATATGTAAATATGGATATACAACCTTCACTTTCCAATTAACCTGTTGAAATTAGATTTTTCCTTAGATCTGGAACATGTCTTACCTCTTTCAACAACCATTGGTTTCCATTCCTTTGCTTTATTTTTATCTTTCCCATTCCAACAATTTTGCATGGTGCATCATCACCCAAATGAACCTGTCCAAAATTACCTTGAACATAATCTAGAAAATGTTTCCTATGGGGTGTGGCATGAAATGAAGCCCCTAAATATACTACCCAAGACTCATAAATATTATCTATAGAAAGAATAAAAGCATCTTGTAACACATCACATGTTACATTTGCTTCCTGATTTTTCTCCTATTGTCCATCTCTTTGTTTCTTTGGAGCTCTGTAGTCTTTCTTCAAATGTCCTTTCTTTCCACAATTCCAACACTCTACTTTTCCTAGTCTAGATTTGGATCATCCCTTCCTAGAATTCACGCAGTTCCCTTAGCCCTTTCCTCTATCATTTTTTCTTACCTTGTTCTCCATGTTTAACGCATTACCTAATGTCTCACCTATGCTTTTCCATCACATTTCCTCGCTAAGGATAACACCAACAACATCATCAAATTTTAGAGTCTTTGAACCAAAGACAAAGTTACTTGTAGCCATGACCAAGCCGTTCCATCTTTCTGGAAATGAGCGCAATATTAGAAGAGACCTGACCTCATCATAAAAGTCCACTTTTACAAAACTTAGCTGATTAGTAACTGTATTAAATTCATTTAAATGATCTGCAACATACCCACCTTCTGACATCTTCATATTAAACAATCTCTTCATTAGAAATACCTTATTGGGCTCCAAGGGATTTTCATACAATTTAGCCAATGCATCCATTGACTCCTTCATTGTCTTTTCTTTCGAAATATTGAAAGCCACTGATGCTACCAGGCTCAACCATATCATTCCCATTGCCTTTCTATCAAGAACCTACGATTATTTGTCCTTCATGTATGTCAGCTTCTTTTTTATTCCTCCCAATGGTAGGAATAGATACTTATGATATAAATAATCTTCCATCTACATCTTCCATAACTCGTATTTTTGTCGTTAAACTTCTCGACCCTAAACTCGAACCAGGAACCCTCTTTTCCTACGAGTTACCTTTCGCTCCAATACCAACTGTTAGAAAAATAGGATCACGAAACAATAAAATAAAACAAATGCAGAAATACAACACAGAAGATACATAATACAATAGAGACACAGATATACGTGGTTCAACCAGTGTGGGCTTCATCCACCGAAGAAATTTCCAGGTCTTTCCTTTTTATTATCCAAAAAAATGAAGGGATGCAACCTACAACACACCCCTTGTAACTTCCTCTTCTTTCTCTCACTATCTCCTCTCTTAGAATACAATATTTGCAATGATACACAGCCGCAATACAATTCCCTCATAAAAGAGGGTTGCCTTATAGGGAAAAAAACCCTAACATAACTTATATCGTCATATCTGCGACCTTATAATGAATGGTCCAGATTTACTATGAAATTACAATATACATTTACAAGGCAATTTTTCCTTTGGGGGCCCGCTTTCCCCTGGACCCCCCAGTTAGGGGGATGATCCCCTCGTACCCTGCAGGGGGGGAAAGCCCCCCTTGCAACCCCCCCATGTGGAAGGGTGTACAATATTTCAGGGGTATAAACACGGCTAAAAACAAATACCTATGAAATAGAAATATAATCAAGGTCCACAACCAACAATGGAAGGAGATCCACTTCTCATACTGAAACCAAAGCCCGAACCCCCACTGAAAAAGAATCCATAAGTGGGCATTGATGTGGATGGGATGGGCATAGTGATGCTAGGTATACTAATAGATGCAAAGGATGACACGATCGACGTCCCTCAGATCAAGGGACCGATAGAAAATGGCATGGACGGTGTAGGTCTAATGGAGCTAAGGGGTGGCAACATAGACATCACTATGATGCTCCCCGTGGGATTTTCCCATGTCCTACTTGAGAATGGGATCGTAGGCTCAACTACACTAGACAAAACAATCATTCCTAACATCGTGGGAGGATGACTAAACAAAGAGAAAGGTGCACTAAAAATTTCCCTCACTTGGACAAGTAGAGGTGTGTCTGGGTCAGTCAAAGGAGGATTAAAATTGTGTGGAGGATGTTCGTCTACCACTTCTACCTCAACTAAACTAGTCTCATCAAACCAAATTTCAATCCCTTCAAATTCTTCATCAACTATATCACACCACTTGATATGTGGTTGTTCCTCTATAATGGGTTCAAGTCCTTGTAGTCGACAGGACCTGCATAGTAGTTCAACCATGATAAATATATTATGTTAAAATCTGAACACAATTCAACCTAAAGTCGACCCAGACTCGGACTCAAAGAGCACACCCTAATCAAAACTAGGTTAACAACAAGAAAACCAATGGGTTAAGGGGCCTTTTGAGAACCAACCCTACGGGGGAGATGAATTCCCCACACAATTGGCTAGCGAAGGTATGGGGAACGATTACAATGATCTATGTGAAATAACCCTGACTAGTCCAAGCACCTTTTCTTAAGGCGGGCACCCTGCAGGAATTGAGACCTTGAACGAATGTCTCCCCCAGGTACTAAAGGAACATCCCACCTGCAGTCACCTTTGTAACTACCACTTAAGGCTACAACCTAACAATAAATGGTCAAGTGAACAATCATAGGTCTAATCACATGTAAGGGCAGGGTAACAAAGCTCGAATCTCCAGAGGTGTTAACCAATGAAACCCCATGTATACGTAGCAATCGAAGTGGTATCATAAACACCAAAACAAGTAGAGAGGGGTAATCTCCCTACTTGCCCCAATGTGACCTCATTCTTAACTCATATGTTAGAGGAGGCTCCTGACACACTAGTTGCAAGAATGGATTTAACACTCTTTAACGATTCCTAAGTTTTGTTTTGTGGCCTTGGATATTTTACTCTCCAATCCTAATCCAAGGCCCTAAGCCTAGCTAATGTTTGTTCACTGTGACAATAAAAATTTCTAATTGATTCTAGATTACATATTCTCTTTTTTAAGTTGTTTCTTAAGTCTGAGGGTAGCGGATGAAAATTTAGTGATGTTTTAACTCTTGACCCAACCAAGCAATGCATTGATGATAATGAAATTTTTTCACTTCGATGAACTCTAGCTATGGGAGGGAGAGAGACTTTTTCCTTTTCCTTTTATTTTCAAACTTTAAAAGAACAAGCTCACACAGAACAAGCATCCAACAATCACTTCAGATCTGAAACCAAACAATGCTCCTAATGCATTCTCTTCACTAGTGTTTCAAAGGAAATCAAGCAAGCAACGATATTTTTATCTTTTTTGGATATTTTCCAATTGTAATGCAACAAATATTCCCTATCTAAGAAAGAAATCAAATGCAAAAGGAAAACCAACAAGAAACAATAAGCAAGTGGGTTGTAGGAAATTAGAAATGAGGCTGGATCAACACACTCCAATGTCTCTAAAAAGATCACACTCAAAACTCACCTAGAGGGGAAGATCTAGCTATGGGAAATAGGTCCAAAAGGACAAGCAATGCAACCAATGACAAACACAACTAGATCTCTTTGGATATATTGGATTCTTTGCCCAATTTCACTAAAACTCTTAAACAAAAACAATACCTATTCAAGAGATGGAAATTAAACCACACAAATGCACTACAAAACCATGTCAAGGAAAATTATGTGGCTAAATAGCTCAAAAAGAGACAATACCAAATGAGAACAAACCACTGAAACACCCTTTTTATCAGAGGAAAAACCTAATCTCAAGGGTTTGGGTTTTTTCTCTACAAATTTGTATTTTTTACATATCCTCGTGGTGCAGAGGCCTCGCGCGATTCCTATTGTTCAACTAGTGATGACATATAAAAAAAATTGTTTTTCAGGACAAAAGGATCTATTCCAGATCTTCCAAATCTGTATCATATCTCTCATATCTACTGGATCTACGCTTTGAAGTAAAATATGAATGAAAATAAAAATCAAACCATGATCAATAGAGGAAAGGATTGGAAAAGAGACTCAAACTAGAAAATATTTCTTCCCCAGTATGGTCGCCATTTATGTTACGTGACAAAATCTCACAGGGATCTCATTGAATGCTCAGCAAGATCTCCCTAGGATTAGCCTAGTTATCCTAGAAAAAATAGGGTTTAGAATCCTATGGTTTCCCTAGATATAGATTCAAACACATGGATCCATTACTATCCTGAGGGGTGAATATTACATACCTCTATTTGTAGGTTGTCCTTTATAAATCCTAATTGTTGTAGACCTGAAACTCTAGCTCCAAGCTGCACAATTTGCTTCCTGCATACAAAGGACAAGCAACACCTCTCTACCTCTCTACTTGGGATTAAAATCATGGATCTAATTTTATTCCAATAAGATCTATAATAAAATGAATTACATCTAAACATTCATGAATTAAATACAAATGATATAGGGGAAAACCAATGATCTATATATTAAAATGTAGAGTATACATACAATATCATACCTCGATGAAGATGCATCCTTCTTTGACTCATTTCCCCTTGCTCCTCCCTTGGATTCTAGGTCAGGCTAGGCTATTTGACTTTTGGTTGTGTGGATGGAACATGCACCTCTGCAATTGGGCAATATAACATTTCTCTTGAATTCTCCCCCTCTTTCCCAAGACTTTCCTTTGTTATATAGCTCTCTGGAGGAGGTTTAGGAGAGCTTCTAGATATTCTAGAGACCAATAGAGACTCGAATGATGTGAGTTCCTAGGCCCTTTCCATGCATATATAGCTCATCCATCGCCTATCACCTCGTAACTCCTTGAATCTAGAAGTTTTGTAGATCCTTGCTTGTTGAGAGACTAGTGACCAACGAGGATCCTAGCATGTTGTCTACCATGTGTCCCACGAGGATCTCCAAAAGGGATTAAATCTTAGGAAAAATGTGCATTATGTCTTAAATCTTCTTATGGATTCCTCTCTAGCCTATAGAGTGGAAATTAATGCTATAACAACTACTTACACCATTCTCCATGGCTTCTAACTTATCAGAGTGGATAAACCCTCTCCACCATAGATCACACTAGAGATCCTCGATTGCACCCTCAACCACAATCCAGAAACCTTCCCAATATGTTAATGGAGCAACAAACTTGTCAAGCTTGGGAGGAAACATTGATAGTCTCGACTTCAAAGTTTCCTAGGCAACTACAAAGGTGAAGGTTAAATAGCATCAAGCCAATGTCGTGCCTAAGAAGACCTCGTCTAATCCTTGGACTTCCATCATATTCTAAATCCCATATCCAGACTGATCTTCATGCCTTCAACTATGCCAAATATTCACCAGACTTGCATCACAAATCCTCATTGAACCTCCTAATAGAGCTTCCACTAAACATGCACACAAGTACCCAAGAGCGCTGACAAATGACGAGCAATCTTCTTCATTGTCCTGCACCTTACACCTACTTCCACTTTCATCCATGATGCAAGCCTACCACTCAATTGACATCTTCTTTAAGTGAGGATTGATGATCATCTTCCTGCATACCTTCCACATTTTTTTCATCATAAACCTACGAGCCAGACACCTACTCAGACTCCATGTTCACAACTGCGGATGGAACCAACTGAATACTGAGACGATATGGCCCTTTCTCCTTATAAATAACATTGGGTCACCACGTTCTTCCATGCATGAGACCCTGATGCCCATGATGCCCCCACAAACCTCACTAATTGTTAAAATACTAGACATTAGGGAGGAGAAAAACTAACCACCTCATTAATCCACAAGGAACCATGGGTTAGACCTATGGCTTTATCGTCAATTTCATCATCTTGTGAGTTGTTTTCTCTTAGTATGTGAAAAAAGTTGGCAAAGAGAAATGTTAAGATGAGCCTGATACGACCAATGATGACCTTCAAGCCTACATCCTTTGGTTTTGAACTTGTCACAAAGTATATTATTGTATTATTCGAATCACCAACAATGTTTAGCTAGGATATTTGTTGATTTTTGGTGATCTGTATCCCTTGAAAAAATGCATAGGCCTCAACCTTGTTTTTCGAGATGTCCCAAGGTTCCAATAAAACTCAATTTATTGCTTTCCTCTAAGGTCAAAAATCAGTTCCCCCACTCTTTCCTACCCTATATTTCATTTAGAATCCCCATCGAAACAGAGAGTGTAGCACATAGAAGCTGCTAGAATGATATTTGAGCAACCTTGTTGCTAACAAAGAAGTTCAGATTTAATTTTTTCATCTAGATCTTTTCAACATGATCTAAGCATTGTGGAGACTCTATTATAATCATATTGGATATAAATGTTTCATATAGTTTCCCAAGAGAGATAGTGGTTATTGATTGAGAACTAGACATCTTATTCTCGAAGATGGCCCTGTTCCTTTCTAACCACAACTTCCAGCAAACATACTTTGGAGACGCCATCCAAGCTCTTTTGAAAAGAGGTTTGGACCTAAATGAACCATGATAATAATAACCCCATTTTCCCAAGAGAGGTTTGATAGTGGATGGCCATGAAACTTGATGAACCACTTATGTATATACTAGCTTCTATACCTTCTTTGTGAACTCACATTCCAGAAATAAATTCATAATAATTTCATAGTTCTGTTGACATAAGGGATAGTGGTATGGCCTAAGGAAACCCATTTTGCAAAGATATTGCCCAGAGAGAATTTTTCCATGAACCAGGGTCCAACAATTTTTTTTTTTTTATGTTTGGGATTCCATCATTATGTCGAATATTACCCCCGACATTCGTTTTCTCAAGAAGATTACCTTGCTAAAGGAGTGCAAAATAACCACCCTTAACCGTGTACCCAATTGCCTCCCATCCTCTATTTTCTCGAGCCTACAAGTGAGTTGAAGTTGCTCCCTAAAGTTTTAACATAAATGGATCCACCAAATCCCAACCTGACCATGAACCATCTGAATCCCAACAAGAGATATCAAACAACGAAGACTTGTTAGATTGCTCAAAAAAATCTAAGAAGAGAGCGATTGATCATGGATTAAAGGAGGATTTCCCAAGTAACTGTCTTTCCAAATGCTAATATTCTTTCCATTCCCTAGGATCCAAGTGAGAAGTATTTGAAAATGTGGAATAGAGGCTATGAGATGCTTCCAAAATAGAGAACCATTTTTCATCACCAGGGGGATATCAAGTGATCTGAAAATAGAAGGTTGACTTGTTATGCTATGCAAGCACCCTCTACTTCATTAAAAATAAACTTTACAGGACCTTGCTTCATGTGCTAAAATATGCAAGATAGTTTATATGCCAAATTTATGTATCTTCTTGTAAATGCTTATGTGTGAGGATATGTTCTTTTAAATGGTTAAATATGTACTTTCAATAAATACACAACAACATAAATTGCAACAAATAAACCATCAAACTCACAACAAGAACAACATGATAAAGGAGTTCACCCCTCTCCAGGCTACATCTCCTCGAGCCTCCATTAATGGACTTGGCTCTTTGGGATTAATTTGTCAAAAGTTATTTTACAAGCTGTTGCTCAACTCCAATGGAAAAAAATATTGTACCATTGGGATCAGAACACATAAAAACCCCAAAAATGACTAATAGAACTCTGAAAACGGATCATGGCTCATCCGGGCATGACCTCTTCTACATGTGGCCTTAAGCTTCCATGAGATTATCTATGGAAAAAACACCTGTAAAAGTCCTCAAAACCCTCTAAAACCTATCCCAATGTGTTCAAAGCATAACAATTAGCCAAAAATGACTATTCAGTCACAGAAAACAAACTTGGACTCACCAAAACATGTCCTCGATCAATGAGGGCTTCAAGCTCCCTGGAGCTTGCTGAAACTTCAATGGCTAAAAACCTGCAAAATAAGTCTTCAAATGGCTGCGAAAATAGTGCCAATGGATTCAAAACGTCCAAAAACTCCTAGCTAGGCTTTTACAACACCTCAATCGGCCAAACAATGAGAAAGATAGGCCTCCTGCCATCCTCTTCCTTCAAGCTTGTTGGCTCTGGTTCGCCAAAACGCACCTCTGTGTGCTTGAACCCATAACACACTCCAAAACGCGTGCTTAAACCCAGCATCGAGCATAACCGAAAAATGGTCCAAACTATAGGATGGTTAGGGCGCCTCCAGCCCCTAACCGCCAAGCTCTCGGGCACATGAGGGTCATATGACCACGCGCATTTTAAAAAGGGCTAACCGTTGAAACCGTGCCAACCGTATCAACTCCCGCACTCACGGTTGTAGTCATATGTAATGGCGCCCAATAACCGTGGCTTAATCCATTTGAAAATACAAATGCGTGCCAACTGTTTTACATAATGGTCATGTGGTAACATAAAAGACCACGGGCTACACATTTAAAACCCCGCGTGCCATTTAACGGAGGGCATGGTCATATATAAATGCATAGAACTGTGGGTTTTAACCGTTTGGTAAACAACCCCAAAACACGCGCACACACTTTGCATTGGATTCATGTTATGGTCATATGTAATAACCGTTGGAACCGTGCACATGCGCCAAAACTTATGGACAGGTCCCATGCCATAATACACAAGACCACGGGCTAGGGCTAAGCCCCAGCCCAGCCCTCGCGCCAACATATACATGATTCAACATTAAATAAATTTAAATACATATGTTTATTAAGAAACACTGTGTGGCGCATTGGCAGGGCGGACTTTCCAAGACTTTGGACTATGGGGGAGGTCCACGGTTCGAACCCCACGAAGTCCATAAATTTTGAACAAACAACCAATACAACGGTGCCACGTGGCAGCCCATGACTGGGCCACGTGGCACCATGCCATTTGCCCAATAAATTCCATGTGTCGTCAAATGATTCACCTAAATATGCCAATCTGAAACTGCCACGTCACCTCTTCCACGTCATATCTTCCACATCAACCTGTACGGACTGTGCGGACTGCACAGTCAGCATCCTTTTTTTTTTTTCCTGTTTGACGATTCGAACAGATCGCAATATCTCTCGCTCCTGACATCCGTTTGAGACTAAACAAGTTGCGTTGGATTCGTAACGACGAGGGATACACTCTCGTTCGTTTTGAGGCAATTCTGAGGACGTTTATTTTTTAGCTAAAATTTGACCCCTGGTCCAGATTTTAATAACGCCTTCCCACTGAAAGGATTTTGGACCCACAAAAGCTTATAACTATCTATATGAGATTCAATACTCTTCGGATTTCAAGTTCTATCAACTGATTCTACTTGAAAAGTCTTTTCGACAATCACCTGGATACCTTGTCATGCCTTGCACTGCAACTGGCTATGTCCTTCAACCACTGTCCTCTGGCTGTTGCTGACCCACTGTTCTCTCTGTGCTTGGAAGACTGCCAAACTTCCCACTGAGAATCAAGTCCCTCTTGTGAAATCTTTGACGTCAACACAATCAACTCTCCAATGGCTGCAAAAACTTTCCTGTGACATCTTGCCACAAGCCAAGAAAACCATCAATCTTGAAAACAAATTATACAAGACTGAAAAATGATGCCAACAAAGTCTTTTTGCTCTTCAAGCAAACTGTCGCATCTTGTACTTCATCAAAGCACATGGTGTTTTCCTGCATCTTGGTGTACTCAAAATCAACTTACAACCAAACAAACACCATCGACTAAACACAAGTTGAAAAACATGATCGACACAACATAGTCATCAAGACAACATCGACACAAGTCGAAAATCATTTGAAACATATCGACCTTCCCAAAATGACAAGTCGACAAACATGATACACAATCATGTTATAATCATGAGCCATTCATGATGAACTATCACCAGTTCACTGCTTACTCATACACACAAAAACAAATGCATGTGCATGAATCTTCAACTCTCCTTCCAGTACAAACATAAGTACATAAACCCAAAAACATATGGGTACATAAGAGCTGAATATGAAAAAGATATATGGCTGCAACAAGTGAACATCATATCCATCTTTTACATCCTCCTGACGAAGTTGTGAAACAACAATAATGCCTTCAAAATGGATTGCATTCACATGCAAATTGCATCATACAAGTTATGATAAACTGCTGCAACTTGTCATACTCTCAACATAAATGCACACATAAGGCTGAAAAGTGCATTTACAACAGAAAATGAAAGCCTTACTTGCTCAAGAAATCCAACCATTTCTTACCAAGCCAACTCAACTGTGACTTTTTCTGCTGAAAATCTTCCTCTTGTGAATCATCTTGACTCACGTCGATGATGGAATCTCCTCTTCCATTCTTGACAAACTCTTTATCCATATGCTTCTTGTGTTGTGGATGAGTGGTTGGATGCAATGTCCAACATTGGTCAATGAGATGACCCCTCTTCTGACAATGAGTGCAAATCTTTTGCATCCTCTTTTCACGTTGTCTTTGCTTATAAAGTTTCCTGAAAATGGCCAATCTTTTCCAACATTTTGAAATATGATGGTTATATAAACCACAATATGTACATGGATTCTTTCTTCCATTTTTACATACAAATTTATCATGCTTAACATAATCAAAAGAAACTGAATGATAAGTAGAATTATACCTTGAACATTCACCTTTATCGCCTCTTTGAGGAGGTGAATTTGAAGAGTTACAAGCTCTCCTTTGAAGA
>ML776651.1:609173-645913 GCA_009831015.1 Picea engelmannii | reverse complement strand
TAAACTAACATTGCATACCTCATGTTCATGCATGTACTTGGTAAGGGTTTCCTTTGCCTCATGGAGTTGAATCTCCATCTCATGCAACTTTGCAAGAAGCTGGTCTTTCTCCTCCTTCATGGCCATCAACTGCTCTTCAAGGGCAATGCTCTCATTTCTTTCTTCACACATCTCTTTCATCAAATATATCATGGTTAGAATCTCCTTCAACATCTCTTTGTCAAAGAACTTGGATTTGGAATATATATGAGAACTACCAACATTTGAAGCTTCCTCCATCTTTGCAAGATATCAAACTTCAACACAAAACTTGCACAAAAACCAATAGCTAAATCTCAAGCTATCAATGGCAATCACATGAGCAAAACAAACTATGCTCTGATACCACCTGATCTGAAAATAGAAGGCTGACTTGTTATGCTATGCAAGCACCCTCTACTTCATTAAAAATAAACTTTACAGGACCTTGCTTCATGTGTTAAAATATGCAAGATAGTTTATATGCCAAATTTATGTATCTTCTTGTAAATGATTATGTGTGAGGATATGTTCTTTTAAATGGTTAAATATGTACTTTCAATAAATACACAACAACATAACTTGCAACAAATAAACCATCAAACTCACAACAAGAACAACATGATAAAGGAGTTCACCCCTCTCCGGGCTACATCTCCTCGAGCCTCCATTAATGGACTTGGCTCTTTGGGATTAATTTGTCAAAAGTTCTTTTACAAGCTGCTGCTCAACTCCAATGGAAAACAGACTGTACCATTGGGATCAGAACACATAAAAAGCCCAAAAATGACTAATAGAACTCTGAAAACGGATCATGGCTCATCCGGGCATGACCTCTTCTACATGTGGCCTTAAGCTTCCATGAGATTCTATATGGAAAAAACACCTGTAAAAGTCCTCAAAAGCCTCTGAAACCTGTTCCAATGTGTTCAGAGCATAACAATTAGCCAAAAATGACTATTCAGTCACATAAAACAAACTTGGACTCACCAAAACATGTCATCGATCAATGAGGGCTTCAAGCTCCCTGGAGCTTGCTGAAACTTCAATGGCTAAAAACCTGCAAAAGAAGTCTTCAAATGACTGTGGAAATAGTTCCAATGGATTCAGAGCGTCCAAAAACCCCTAGCTGGGCTTTTACGGCACCTCAATCGGCCAAAAAATGAGAAAGATAGGCCTCCTGCCATCCTCTTCCTTCAAGCTTGTTGGCTCTGGTTCGGCAAAACGCACCTCTGTGTGCTTGAACCCAGAACACGCTCCAAAATGCGTGCTTAAAACCAGCACCGAGCATAACCAAAAAATGGTCCAAACTGTAGGACGGTTAGGGCGCCTCCAACCCCTAACCGCCAAGCTCTCGGGCACATGAGGGTCATATGATCACGCGCATTTTAAAAAGGGCTAACCGTTGAAACCGTGCCAACTGTATCAACTCCCGCGCTCACGGTTGTAGTCATATGTAATGGTGCCCAAGAACCGTGGCTTAATCCATTTGAAAATACAAATGTGTGCCAATTGTTTTACATAATGGTCATGTGGTAACATAAAATACCACGTGCTACACATTTAAAACCCCGTGCGCCATTTAACGGAGGGCATGGTCATATATAAAGGCATAGAACTGTGGGTTTTAACCGTTTGGTAAACAACTCCAAAACGCGCACACACACTTTGCATTGGATTCATGTTATGGTCATATGTAATAACTGTTGGAACCATGCACATGCGCCAAAACTTATGGACAGGTCCCATGCCATAATACACAAGACCACGGGCTGGGGCTAAGCCCCAGCCTGGCCCCTGCGCCAACATACACATGATTCAACATTAAATAAATTTAAATACATATGTTTATTAAGAAACACCATGCGGCGCATTGGCAGGGCAGACTTTCCAAGACTTTGGACTATGGGGGAGGTCCACGGTTCGAACCCCACGAAATCCATAAATTTTGAACAAACAACCAATACAACGGTGCCACGTGGCAGCCCATGACTGGGCCACATGGCACCACGCCATTTGCCCAATAACTGCCACGTGTCGTCAAATGATTCGCCCAAATCTGCCAATCCAAAACTGCCATGTCACCTCTGCCACATCAACATGTACGGTCAAGCCACGTCAGCCTATACGGACTGTGCAGACTGCATAGTCAACGTCCTTTTTTTTTTTTGCTTGTCTGACGATTCGAACAGATCGCAATATCTCTCGCTCCCAGCGTCCATTTGAGACGAAACAAGTTGTGTTGGATTCATAACGACGAGGGATACGCTCTCGTTCGTTTTGAGGCAATTCAGAGGACATTGATTTTTGAGTTAAAATTTGACCCTTGGTCCAGATTTTGATCACGCCTTCCCACTGAAAGGATTTTGGACCCACAAAAGCTTATGATTATCTGTCTGAGATTCAATACTCTTCGGCTTTCAAGTTCTATCAACTGATTCTACTTGAAAAGTCTTTTCGACAATCACCTGGATACCTTATCATGCCTTGCACTGCAACTGGCTATGTCCTTCAACCACTGTCCTCTGGCTGCTGCTGACCCACTATTCTCTCTGTGCTTGGAAGACTACCAACCTTCCCACTGAGAATCAAGTCCCTCTTGTGATTTTGATCATCAAGACACCTCCTTTGATCCCCCAAGAAGTATTTTTTAAGAAGGTATTTTTTCCACCATTCTCTGTCTCTTGTAACCAACCTCCAAATTTATTTTGAGCCAATGGCTATATTGACCAGACCTGGATCCCGAACGCCAAGGCCACCATGCTCTCTTGGAGATCTAAGAAAAAACCAATTCACTAAATGGAAGCATTTCAAAAAAAAATTCCCCCTTGCCAAAGAAATTTATGAATTTCTTGGTATAGAGCTTATTTTATACCTTCTGGATCCAAAAGCAAGGAAAATTGAAAAATAGGAAGTGTCAAGAGAACGAACTTGACCAACACCAACCTCTCTGCTATATTTAACCATAAGGCTCCCCAAAATGCAATTTTTTATTTAATTTTTTGGAAGATGACTTGCCAAGCTTTAGCAAGTAGCAAATGAATGCACATCAACATTCTCAGATATTTGAATGATATCCGATTTGCAGAGAAAGGAAATTGGAAAATATTGGTTATGACCATGAGGGAGTGAGCACTCACATTCCAATCATACAACTGGCTTTTGTTTTTGTTGATCATTCCACCAGATACCTGAGTGAACTGATCCAGTATGCTTTTGAATTTGATAGTTATAATTCTCGAGGCCCCTCCCAAGAGTAGTATATCATTAGAGAATTGGGAGTGAGTAATCCTTCTCACCCCTTGCGTAATCTGAAGACCAAATATTTCTCTTTTGCTTATTTCCCATTCCATCCTTCCATTTAATGCTTCACCCATTAGAAGATAAATCAAGGGAGAGAGAGGACACCCTTGCTGAAGACATCAGGAGGCTTTAAAGAAATTTGTTGGTTGGTCATTAATAAGAGGGGAAATCCATTGATTGTTGATACAAGAGCCTATCCATTTTATAAACTCCTAATGAAATCCAAATTTCCTCATAACTTCCTTGAGAAATCTATGGCTAATCCTATCAAAATCATTTTCCATATCTATTTTGATTATCATACATTCCCCCCCTCTTGATTTGCTAGAGTGAATGGCTTCCTGCACCAAAATAATGTTGCCCCAGATCTACCTTTTTTTCACAAAACCTTCTTTATTTGGAAGGATAACCTTCCTTAAAAGCGTTTTGATCCTATTTGTTATAACCTTTTCCATAATATTGTAGGAGACATTACAGAAAGAGATAGGATGAAATCAGTTGAAGGAGCAAGAATTCTTATCTTTTGGGATTAGATCCAAAAAGGTCGAATTGGTTGCTCCTTCCATTCTAGCAAATTTGTGGATATACTAAATCATTATGACCGGATCAAATTTAATAATAGACCAACATCTCTTATAAAAATGGGCACAAAATCCATCTAGCCCATGTGCCTTGTCAGGATCGAATTGATTAGAAGCCGTCAAAATCTCATCCTCTTTTACTCGCATGATCAACTCCATATTATCTTCCTCTGTAACCAGCAAAGGGATATGAGAGATAAATTTCCCACATAACTCCATATTCATTTCTTCATTATCATAATAGAGATCTTCAAAATGCAATGTAGCGGCCTTCTTAATATCCTCAAAGGAATATATAACCTTCCCCTCCTAAGTGGTAATTTCCTCCACCCTATTTCTCCACCGTCTGGCCTTGTCCTGCTTGTGAAAGAAGATGGTATTTTTTATCTCTTTCTTGAATCCACAAACTTTTTTATTTCAGCCTCCACATGTCTTCCTCGTTATTTAATGACCTCTGATACTTTTGATACATGATTTGTTCTTCCTAAACCATGGTTGTGGTTATTGTGTCTCTCTCTAAACTTTCTTGTGTGGCTATTAATTTCTTTTGATTATCCATTACTTCAACTACTGGAGGGGAGTATTTTTCCTTTTCCTAAATTTTAAGAGCACCCTTAGTTTCCTCAAGTTTCTATTCCCAGATAAAGACAAGGGAGACCAATATCCATTGAAAACCATGAACAAAAAACTAGAGGAAATAAGGCTTGATCTTCCATCCACAAAGGGTTAAACTAAAAAGGAATGGGGCCCATATTTTCTTCCTTTGAAAAAAATAGAGAGATGAGGAAATAATCTGAGATTTCCCATGGGAGGATATGAGAGGATATCATCCCATACTTTTCCAGAAAATATCTATGTATGAGAAACCAATCTAATGTTGTAGCAATATGACTCGGTCCTACTCTTCTATTATTCTAGGTGAACTTACCCTTACTTGGTTGAATATCAATCAGATCCAAGTGGGAAATGAGAACTTCCATATTCTCTCTAAATGGATCTCGAACAATGGATCCCCCTTTTTTCCCATTCTGATGGAGGTTGGTTTTAAAGTCTCCAGCAAAAATACAATTTTGAAAAAATCCTAACTCATGTAACTCTAATAATGAATCCCAACACTCTATTTTTTCTCTGTAATTATTTATCATATAAACATTGATCAAATGAATCAAATTACCTATAGGCAGATGCATGAGCTTGACCATTACCTAGTGTCTTGATTCAAAACTCTTTTTCAGTTGAAAAAAATCAAGGTTCCATATGGTGCAAAGACCCCATGAGGCCCCCCTTGCACTGACCGCTACTCCCTTACTTTCTCTCAAAAGATAACGTGTCTCCTGAAGGACGATTATTTCCCTCATTTTTTTTTCTCCTGGATCAGAAGGATTTGAGGTCTCTCCACCCTGATGAGTTTTCCCATTGCTTCCCTTTTTACTTTGCTCCCCAAATCTCTGCAATTTCAGGAGACCAGTTTCATTATTTACTTGTGGGTTTGTTTCCCCCCACTTTTGAGGGATGAGAACTACCTTGGGCCGCCCCTTTTGAAGGCTGAGAATTTCCTAGGGCACAACCACCCTTAGCATATTTTTTGAAGGTTCCATCAAAACTGGTCTGAATTCCAAGCTCCTTGTCACAATCAAATTCTACCTCCCTTCTACTTCTATTTGATATGTGCCTCATTTTCTTACCTATTTCATTCTGAGAAAATTCTCTCTCAGACTCATCCATAGAGTCCTCCAGACTCCCTTCCTCAAGAATTATTGGAATTCCTAATTTCGTCCTTGTGGTGATTTTGACCGGATTAGGATCCCCTTTACTGGGGGAGGAGATAGACTATATTTTTGGAGAGGGATCCATTTCCCAACGTCATTCATAGAGGATTCTTTTGTTCCTACGAAGTTTTCTTGGCATTCCCTGATTTTTTCCTCTAAATTCTCCAGTGCTTCATACCTATTTTTACTGCTTTCCACCTCAGGACCTCCCCCAACAGCTGATCTAGAGGAGGTAGAGGTATTCAGGATCACAACGGGGTTCACTCCTTGTGTTTTCTCTGGTTCTTGCACAATTTTCTTCCTTGGTTCCTTCTTTCATTTTGGTTGTTTCCATTGATCCTTTTCCCCTTCTATAGGTAGATAAAGCTTTATATTTTTTCTTTTTGGGGGGAAATTCCCATATTCATGGCATACTTTGCATTTGAACAGAAGTTGCTCACAGTCCACTTGTTGAATATATGACTAGTTATCCAAATTTAATTGAATGGCTTCTGGTAATCCCTTTTCTAGATCCACCTCCACACAGATCCTTTCACATGCTTGAAGCCCTTTTGGTGGTTTAGTGTGATCAATATATCTTCCCAATGTATTTCCTATGCTACGAATGGTTTCATCATTCCAAAAGTGCAGGGGAAGAAATGGGAGGTGAACCCATACCAGAACTACTAAAGGGATATCATTTTCAAGGATCAAATCCAAATTCCATTTGTTTAGATACATACCCCTAGATCCCATAAAATAGGGATTGCTTCAAAATATGACATCACAATTCGCCTTTCTTTCAAAAACAAACACAAAAAAAAACTTACCACATAAGGATGAATACATTTTCCCCTGGATCAAAGGTTTCCAATTTTTGTCCACCCACTCAACCATGGCCCAAGGAGGAATCCATAGCCCCATGAACTGACCAATCATCCTATTTTTTGCAAGTCGTACAATGAAGTTTCGGGAGGCCATTGAGTGAACCATGACCTTTGAGATATAGTCTATTTTCTTTACAAATCTAGAGGGAGGGGGTTTAATAGTCTTACGAAATCCATCAAGGATTGAAAAGTAGCGATGTCGGGGGGCTCTACGGAGGCGGCAGGGGAGGATCCCCCACACCTGAAACCGAAGCCATGAATCTGACAATTGCAGGAGTAGAACTGAAATCGCGAAGAAACCTTAACAACATCACATCATATCTTCAATATGTTGCACTATTATTTAAGACAAAGCATAAGTTACTAGCAAGGGTTAAGGGTGTTAATTGTTACAAATTGTTAATGTATTCATTTCCTTCTCATTTATATATGCATTTGGGTGTGGAATATAACTATGTTTTCAAATGGTATAATGTTTCATTCTTATGCATTGCGCAAGGTGGATGGTAGCTCTTGTATGGACCTTTGTGAGTACTTCTTTCTTTCATAATAGTAAAAACAATCATATTCTTGTTTGTTTGAAAATGTTTTGTTGTCTTGCAACATTGACATTGTAATGCAAATTAAAACTTAGTGAGTGATGTTGTTTCCCACGATTTTAATTCAAGAATATATGGTATGATGATAAATCACTTTTTTTTTTAAAGGGAAACAAATTTGGCATGTTGGCACCTCCATTGAATACATTGTCTTGATTGGCCACATGTTTATGATCTTATTGGAATTACAAGAACTTAATGAATAACAAAATTTCGAGTGTTGTATGACTGTTTGTTGGAATTGTTGAAAGTAAGATAAATAAGAGAAATGCAATAGAGAGTTGCTTCTATGGTTGAATTCTTTTATCTAGTTACATAAATAATTACGGACATGTGTTGGATTACTGAGAGGGGGGGGTGAATCAGTAATAGAGAAATGTAATCCTTTTTAACCATAAAATGCAAGTGTTATATCAATGTAGCATTATCATCCAATAGTTGTAGAGTAAATAAACAATGAACAAATGATAAATCATACACATACACAGTACACCAGTGTTTTTACGTGGAAACCCAAAGAGGGAGAAAACCACATAATGATTTTTCTTACATGTCTTTAACAATTACATTCATTGGAAGCACCAAATTCCTTTGTTTTCCAACTGCAATTGGAAGGAGGCTCCAACCCCCTAGTTTATCAGGATACAACCTGAGGGAATCTCCAACTCCCCAATTCTCTGGCTACAACCTGCTATGTTCTCTGGATACAACCAGAAGGTGTCTACAACCACTTGTCACTGCCCCGTCCAACTGCCTTGATGTAGAAGTATAATGATGGAACCGTTGTCACACTATCACCGTGAGATATACTATTGTAAACCCATATCAATCAACCTTCATCAAACAATCTGTAACAACCTATACCAATAACATGTTCCAACATGTACCATACATCAACCTATACCTCAACTTGTACCATAAACAAGTGCATCAACCCTGCACCAAACCTGTGAAAATAACATGTCACAATAACATGTCCAAACAACCTATCACAACAACCTGTCTCATCAATCTTATCAACCAAATCAGATCTACTCACCAAGATCAATCACCAAGAAAACTCTCAACCATATGCACAATATCACCAAGATGTGCATCAACCAAGCATAACACAACAACTCATAATCATCACCAAGATCAATATGTGCTTCTAATTATATACTAAGACAAGTATGCTACATCATCCATAAACCATGTGTCAATAATACTACTAAAAAGTGCCTCCAACCATGTACCAAGTATGTACCAATCATGCATCAACTACTTATCAGCTATGACTCATCAATATGTACCAACATCATCAACTATACACCTCATGTATGTGCCAACTTATCAACTACTTGTCTCAACCATGTACCCAACATGTACCTCAACCAAAAGCCCTCGTCAATTTCATCATCTAAATCTGATTTGTAACTCTATAACATAACCGGTGTATATGATCACATACCTAAAAACCTTCCTTAACTTTAAAAACACAAGACTAGCATTTTCATCAAACTTTACTTTAGCCTCACATGACTAATTTTGGATTAGTCAACAACCCTAACTTGCAATAATAATAACTATGTACCTGTAATGAATAAAGATCTGAAAATAGTACACAATGTTCTTCAGTGTCTTTTATGCAATTCCTCCAGGTTTCACTACTTGGAACCTCTCAGAAAATGATTTATAGCAAAAATGGTGTACCTTGTTGAATTCTGGCTTATTCTAGAGAGAGAACTTGTAGAGCGTGCCCCACACAGAATATTTTTTTTATGGATCTGAAAATGGTACACAGAATACTATAGACTGTACTCTAACCAATACATTTTGTCTTATTGAATTTGGATCTGTTATGAAGAAGTTATGACGTTTTTACCCGAAACACTTGTTTTAGACTAGTTTCAGGACTAGCCACAAACCCTATTTTCCACAGAGTGTAACTCCAAAAATACAATGACCCACAAGTTGAAATTTTTATCACAACTACTTGGATATGTTTCCTCAGTGGAATCCATATTTCACGGTCTTAATCATTATAGAAAAAAAATTATTGCGAAAATGGTGAGATGACTTGTAAATAACATACCTTAGAAATCATCATCAAAATAATTTATCCTCCCTTGAATTTCGACCTTCGTTACTTCACCTTCCCTCTGAAATTTGCCTTAGATATCCTTTGGTTACCTCAGTCACTTGTAGATATTCGATATGCTAAAGTGTAATTAAAATTAGAGACCCTTGCCTCTTATTTATACTTCTATGTAGCTTCCTCAAGGGGTTACCTTCTAACCATCCTAATAAACTTTCCTTATTTTAGGGCTAACCCACTTCTAACCACTTGTCCACTTAGTAATTTCTCCATTAACTTTATTATTTAAATAATTTCCTTTTTATCCACTTTGACTTATAATACACTCATCACTTCACTTTATTATTTAAATAATTTCTTCTTTGCAACCACTTTCACTACTTTGACCTTTTGGGGCTTCTAGATAACTCATGAGGGTTCTCCAACTTCACATGGCCATAACTCTCTAACCGTGAGGAGTTATGTGACATTCCACATACCACAGGAAATGGCATGACATGTAATATCCATCTATAATAGTCTTACCTTCAAATATATTAAAAATCACACTATTATACATCAAAAAAACTTTGGTCCATTACCCAAACCTTTGTGCTACCGGAATTTCTTCAAGGGTTGACATCAATGACAACCAACCCAAATAATCAACAACATGAGGTCAAGGGAAAAGTAACAATGAGAAATATTAGTGTTTCATAAACCTTGTCCATAATTATTGTGTAAAGAACGTAATGAAAACCTAAAAATTGTAATGCTTGACAATGGTGGATTACTTGATGCAGTTGCTTAAGTAAGTTGAGCTACATGCCAAAATGCATGTGAAGCTAGATAATGAAATATTGTTATTTTTTTTTCTTTTGTCGCAAAGCCTACTTTTCAAACCAAAAGAACCATTGACCTTCTCAATGTGTATGACCTAGTGTTGTGTTGACAATTGTAAACAAATGACTAAGAAAAAAAGGCTTTGTCAAGAGTAGGACACCCTCTTGGACATTGTCCTTGAAACATGTAAAGAAGTAATATGTCAAAGAGTGCATGCATAATATAGGGTTTGGCAATGATGGAAACAAACTTGTATAATATCATTACACATGTGTGCTTGAGCTTTGACTTGATATATGGTTAATTTGAAAGAAGTTGTGTGACTCTGTATTGATGTTTATTAGCCTAAAATGAAGTTAAGGTAAATTGAAGGAAGAAAATAGTATTTAAAAAAATAAAAAAGAATCTAATGGGAAAAAGAACCACAAGAAATCAAAGCATATTGAATCCATTGAGGGTGGATTTCAAAAACCTCCAAGTAAGTAATGAATATTCTCTCCTAGAATTGTAGGGGATTAGGGAGTAAAGAAAAAGTGAAATTAGTAATGAGTTTGGTCAAGAAAGAAAAACCCTCAATTCTCTTAATCTAGGAAACTAAACTACAAGTGGAAGAAGTAGTTTGAAGATGTAATAAGTTATGGAAAAATAGTGAAGGTCTATCAATTAGTGCCAGAGGAGCCTCAGGGGGTCTATGTATTGTTTGGAATAGTTCTCTTTCGCAGATAACTCATAGTCATCACTCACAACATTGGTTTCCTACTTGTCTAAAAAAATGGCATTCAAGTGAGGAGATTAACCTAGTAAATGTATATATGCTTGTATTATACTCTAAAAAAGGGGAGTGTTGGGATTCATTAACCAATTTGAAAGGGATGATACACTAGACCAATTGTGTTTTGGTAGGAGATTTCAACACTACCTTTAGTAAAAAGGAGAAAAGGGGAGGAATATAGTGTGAGATCTCTTCAGAGAGAGGATGGAAGACTTTATATCATTATGGGAATTAATGGATGTCAAACCTCACATAGAGTAAAATTCACTTGGACTAATAAATGGATTTACCTTGGGAATATAAATGCAAGGATTGACATGTTTTTTCTTCAGAGCGCATTTTTAGAAAGTGATTTTACATATTCTTCTAAAATTACTCTGTGGGATGCATCAGATCATAAATCCATTGTACTAATTATCAAAGAAGTTTTTTATTATGGCCCTAGCCCTTTTTCGTTTTAATCCCCTTTGAATACAAGATAAAATGGTGTTTGACATTATTAGGAACACTTGGTGTAATTGAGTTTTTGGTTCTCCAGTCCACATATGGGAACAAAAGCTAAAAGATACAAAGAGAGTTCTCAAGCAATGGGCTAAATATCACTTCTCTTCTCCTAAAATTGAGGTTCAAACTCATAGGGAGAAGTTAGAAAGAATAGAAAATAATATTTATCTTGAGCAAGTTACTCAGGGAATGGTGGATGAAGAAAGAGAAGAATTTCAAAGATATAAAAAATCCCTTTGAAAAGAGGAATAGAGCTGGAGATCGAAGTCTATAATTTTATGGCTCAAAATAGGGGATAGGAATAGGTGATATTTTCATAAGCAAGCAAGAGATGGATTACAGAGGAATATTGTTAAAGAGATATTGTCTTCCAATGGAGAGACTCTTCATACCTTTGACAAAATTAAAGAAGCAACCTTTCTTCACTTAAGGATATTTATTTGGAAAAAAGGATCAGAACCTGAAGTTACTACTGCCATGTTGGAGAACATACCTACATCCATTTATATGGAAGGAAATGAAAAAATTATGCAGATGGTGTCAGAAGATGAAATTCAAACTACAATATGGGAGTTTCACCTTGACAAAGCCCCTGGGCCAAATGGATTTACTATCCAATTATATAGGGTATGTTGGAATAAAATTAAATATGATCTCATTATAATGATACAATATGTCCAAAAATATTTTAGAATGAGAGGAGCCACAAATTTTTCTTTTCTATCCCTCATTCCTAAATAAGAAAATCATGCATATTTTTCTAGGTTCATAACAATATCACTATGCAATTCCTCATATGAGATAATAATAAAAATTATAGTGACAAGACTCAAACTCTTTCTCCCTAAAATCATATTAGAGAACCAAGGCAGATTCACTACGAAAAGATACATTATTGTTAATATCATTCTAGTCCAGGAAGCAATACATATGAGCAAGGCTAAGGGGATAAAGGAATGATAATCAAGATTGATATGACTAATGCCTTTGATAGGGTGAGGCATTCTTTTATTTTTTATGTTCTTCATAGGTTTGGGTTCTATGTTGATTTCATTCAATGGATTTATGCATGTGTTAATCATCCGTGGATCTCTCTATTAGTTAATGGACACCCAACAAGATTTTTCAATGCAATTTGAGGTTTGAGACAAGGTTTCCCCCTATCTCCCTTGTTGTGCATAATTCTGGTGCAATATTTAAGTAGGAGATCGTAGTATGATTGGAACAACAATGGAGCTTCAATCACTATAGCTAAAAGGTTTCAGAAAAATCTATACATTTTTACTCAAGCATATGGAGAACTAATAAACCACCTTAAAAGCCAAATATATGCCTAGAATGTAAGCCAATGTTCCAAAGTAATTCTCTCTAATATTATTAATTTTCCTTTTAAGGATATATGGAATTATTTTACATATTTGGGAATGACTATTTTTCTTGGTTCCCCTACTTCTAACCTATGGTAGAAAATCTTTAAAAAAATCAATTCAAAGTTAGAGCAATGGGGAGCCCATTGGTTAAACCCATAAAAGAGAATCATTCTTATTAAAGTTGTGTTATTTGTACTTCCTATATTTCAATGTTTGGATCTCTTGGATTCAATAGGTATTCAACAAAATATAGCAAATGATTCAATTTCTTTTATGGAGAGAGGGTAAATCCAACAATAAGAGGTTTCACCTAATTAGTTGGTCCATAGTGAGTGCTCCTAAAACACATGGTGGTATGGGGATTCTTGATCTTGGACCGATGAACCTTGCCTTAGGGGATAAGATCCTATGGAGGATGGTCATTGGGAAACATGAATGGTGGAAAAAGGTATTAATTAAGAAATATTGTGTTGGACCCAGAAAGCGAAGTCTAGATGTTCTTCCTCCCACTTAATATGGATCTCCTATATGGAAATCGGTTAATGCTACAATTACAATAATTCAATCAAATCTAATGTGGATTCCAAGTAATGGGGGATTAATTGACATTTGTAATGACAATATAATGGGGAACAAGCCCTTGGTTCATACACAAGAGTTGGAACCATTGAAGTGTTGATTGGATTCCCTTTGATTCAAGACTATATTTGATATATCTACTTGGACCACAAATGTCTAGTGGAATAGTTGGAGCTTTGGTGAAGTACCTCCAAGGCTTCTACCTCTAGTTAAACAATTGAAAGTTCTCCTAAGTGGTTGCACTACAAAAAGGTGATCAACTATCAATCATAGAGGTTGGGGATCATTAATATACCCAATAAAGAAGGGATATGAATCAAAGTTGGAAAAGGTATCTCTTCCGCCTAAATCCTCATTATGGAAAAAGATTTGGCATTTTGATGGGTTTCCTAAAATAAACACCTTTTGTTGGGTTTTATCACATGAGAGAATTCTAACATCATAAATCTTGGAAAAAAGAGAGATCTAGTGACTTTCAATATATTCTTTATGCTTGGAAAGTAATTAATTTGTACCTCATTTATTTTGGGAATGTAGTTTTACTACCTCAGTTTGGCAACAAACACTAACACAAATTGAGCATTGCTTCTGTAAACCAGTATCCTAGAAATATTTTTTTGGAAAATAGAGTTTTAGGTATAAGGGGTCCTTTAAAAAAAAGACAATGTTAAAGAAAATATGGTTATCTCTACCAAAATATATCATATATAAAGTTTAGTTAGCTATAAATAGAGCATTTTTGGGCAGGAATGTGTTGCGCCATTGATGATTGTAATTAAGAGGGAGAAGGGAATGACGAGACCTCCTATCTTCTCCGTGCTTATGTTGAAATGCCTCTCAATCTAAAGTTTCTCTCAGGAATCATGATTTTGTTTTGGTTGGGGGTATGTTCGTGTTTTTGTTGGGGCTGGTGCTTTTCAAGTGGATAGGTGTTGCGTTCAGGTTATTTTTCAGGTGCTAGTCTAGGCATATGTTGGCTTGTTTTGGTCAGAAATTCCTACTAGGCCTCTCATGATATTTCAAGCTCATCTGCCCCCCTAATAATATGAAATTAGTAGAAAAAAAACCCAATCAAAGTGACAAGAAAGATAAAGGTACCAAAGAAGCAAAAATGGAAGTAGGTTGTTCATAGAATTGTACATAGAATTGAATTTCATTAATTTATTATAGAGCAGTGAAAATCATGGGGGTATTTTGTAAGTTTTTCACTTATCAACACAATATTTTGGTAACACATGCTGAGAGCACACCAAATATAGTTGAAATTTTAGATAGGATGCTACTATGTAATGTAATGGGTTGCTCAACATTGTTTGATTTGTATCTTTCATTGTCAATTTTCTAGCAGTCTTTCGTAATATAAATCCCCCAATTTTGGTTTAAAAAAATTATTAGTTTTTCTTGTTTACAATTCATTATCGATGAATTCGTACTACTCTCAACGAATTCTCAAAACAAGAAGTGTTAAGGGATACCATTTCAATGGTACTAATCTCAATAGTTCTGAATGTTTTGCATTAAATGTTTCAACTACACATGGAATATTTGTTGTATGCCTAGCAAAGAAATATGTGCAATTATGAATAGAGATTCCACCTCGGGGCCTTTGGGACTTAATGGTATTGATGTAGCAGATATTATAGATCAACCTAGCATGTTCATAAACACTTTATCTCTCGCTAGAAGGTTTTTTATGTTAATGTATGAATTCCAAAATTCTAACGTGGAAAATTATAGTACCATTGTGAAGAATGATTGAGAGCATGGTGGAATATGTTGATGAGAACATGGTGAAAAATAATATGTCAACTTCTATAAATTACTAGCTAATCAAGTAACATCAAGAATGTTAATGACAACTATATAAGTATGCATTTGGTTATGCTAATATTATATGCATGTTGAAATAATATGGGAAATGACTCCTTTACTTATACTTAATACCATTATTGAATGGTTAAATGGGATTAATTTCATATGTGAATGATTCCTAGGGGGGTACGATAAAGGAGGGAAATCTGATATGTGACAAGGATGCTTATAATTGTTTCAATGCATTCATATTGTGTTTGATTGCATTGTGTGATTCTTGTTTATACTAATAATGTAGATATAGTGAACAATATTTCATTGCATTGAATATGTTGACAACTAAAAGTCATTGAATTATTAATATGTTATAATTCTAAGATTCTTTTATGTATCGTTATGAATATATAAATGAAAGATTTCTCAATTTTTTTTTGGCTAATTTATAGTTCTTTCAAGGAGGACAAATACTAGGTAGAAACATCTTGGATATGGAAATCAATGTAAGCCCATAATGAAGACTGGAGACTACAACTGCAAGGGTCAAACTATATGAGAGGAATTTCATGATTGTGAAATCTAATTTCCATAAGAAATATATTTAAATTTGTAATCAAAATTTTGATAATAACATCTTATGGTAACTGTATGTGTATGATATAGGTGAAAGGATGGATCTATTTAGTAAGGATAGATGATGGTTGTTGTAGGCAAAAAAACATGGGGATAATGTTATTGTGATGACATTATAACCCTATGTCATGCCTTGATAATTTTAAGCTATGTTATTTAGAGGTTGTTAGAGGGATTCCCTAGCATTAAGACTCTATAAGTTTACGCTCTTCGTGTGCAACAAATCCTAGGAAAATGATGGATTGCTTGAGGGACTGTTTAATAGAGAAGGGGATGCATGAGTTTAGAAGGGTGAGTGACTACAAGGAAGACATAAATTGAATGAATATATGGTGAGAGATTCATGTTATTTGTTCATAAGGATCATAAGTGCATATTGGGTGTGTAAAAAAAAACTAATCAGTTGAATCTCACATATGGCATCCTTTTTTTTTCTAGGTTATACTACTCGGGGAAAACCCCCAAGTACTTCCCTTCATTTCAAGGATGTTACTTAGGGTAAATCATAAAATATTCGGGGCACATAGCCAGTCAACAATAGGGCTTGAATCCATTAAAATAATATACTTGTTAAGAGCTCAACATGTCACTTGGGGGAATTGAACTTGGGTGGAGAGGATAAAAATCATTCCTCCCAAGAACCTTAGCTAAACCCAATTGACAACACATATGGCAGCCTTATGGAGAAAAGATACATATTCATATAGATAAGTATTGAGTTGATTTGTATATTTAATCTCATGTTATGAATATCAATGCTTTAGTTATAAAATTAAAATTTCCATGAATGAAATAACTATTGTTTTAAATGTCATTGCATGTGGAATTGAAAAATGAAGTCATGGAATATTGCTAAAGAAATAGAACACTAAGGGTGATGCTATTCCAAGGGAGAGGGGATGTATGTATTGGTTTCAACCCTTTGGAATGATATGAACTTTAATTGCATATATGTATTTAAATATTTTATTACTTTACCTTATTCACACCAGGAGATAGACATGTCATGGTGATTTTAAATACGTGTTAACATTGACATTTGAAATTAATGAAATATCCAAGGTTGAGTGAAAACTAGCACCTAAAGGGGCTATGATACCACACGAGGGGAAAGGTAAGGAGATACAAGAGAATTTCCATATGCATAGCTACCTATGTCTCTTATGTATAAGTGGATAACCCTTACCCTAACCCTTCACTCTTTTATAATATTGATGTTAAGCCCAACCTATAGTCTCATTTGAGATAGGACAGATGGACCTAACCATCTCTTATATTTAGGCAACCACCTCCTACATTCTGGGAATTTGTACCCCACATTATTGGAACTAAAAGAAGTTGGATTAGGAATCTCTTTCCACCTTTCACTCATTCCAAGAGAGGAGGTTATTTTTTAAACCTTTAGAGAAGAGGAAAAAAAGGTTTTCCTTGGAAAAAATGAGCTACCATATTATGGGATTGAATATACCATGAAAGAAATACATGGGAGCCTGGTAGAGAACAAGACAAGGAAGATGAAATCATAGAGAGAAAAAACAAGAGACTAATGTGCAATAATAAAAACCAGATAGAATAGAGTGACACTATTACTGCCTAAACTAACATCCTGGTGGAAAGTCTAGCCATAGGTACTACCTTGGGGCAACAAGATGGGAACTACACCACTGTCACCTCAGTACAATATCCCTTTCACTTTAGGCTAGCTCCTAAAGGCCAAGGTGTGTATCCCTATTAATGATAAATTTAAAGTCATCCTCTTTAGTGAATTATAACCATGCAATCTTATGATATACTTCAATGAATCCACTATATGTATGACAATATAATGCACACATATTCCAATATGTGAGTAAATGCTTCAAATATAATGAGTTAGTAACAATAGCATAAACCACAAATTATCCACTTAAGTAAGAGGGTTAGGAGCTAGTGGATGTGTGTGCTAAATATGATGTAAAATATAGATAGTAAATACAACTTCATATCTTGTTTATAAATGATTATCACTCAACAAATGAAACTCTAAAGAGGTTGGTTAAAACAAACCACTTTAAGCTACATTTAAGGCACAATTAATATAATTGGGTAAAATAAATTGATGGTGCAATGTGTTCTTTGAGTGTCAATCAATTATATTCTAAGGAAAGGACAAGTTTATGGCTGTCCAACACCTCCAAATCTGTTTGTATGACAAAATAATGCAGAATTTCAAATTTAGTGTGAAGAGTAAACCATCCAATAGAGATATTTTACACTTATGAGCAATACATCTTGGAGGATTTAGCTAGGGCTAAAGATATGAAACAAAATTATAGCCCAAGAGAGGTTAGAATAAAGTTCACAAGAGATATAACAATTTAATAATCAAGAACTTGAAAAATATAAGGTGATTCCCCCTAGGGTTATTCAACTTTAGCACTAGAATTCACCAAAATTATCTCTAAACAAATGATATTCAATTATAAGAATGTAGAGATGAATTTCAGCGCTAGAAATGTAAGATAAACTTGTAGCAATTCTCTAGTGATGAAGTAGAAGCTAGGTATGAGAGATAATGAACCTTTACGCACCAAACCCTAGCTTTATGGTTTCTCCAAACCTGATTTTTATTGTTGTTGTGTATTTTCCAAATTTGAGAAAGAATTAAAATCAACCCAATACATTTTAGATAAAACCTTGATGCACAATTATATAGGGTCAATTTTCCTTTTTAGGGTTTATAGATATGAAATGTGTTAGGGTCCTATAAATTATAGGAAGTCTAATTATTCAGTTTCTATATGTTGTTGATCTCATGAAAGCTCTTGGCTTGCCTGGTTTCCTCGGATGAATTTTCCCCTCCATCCATTTTTTCCCAATCCTTCATTCATTGATGTGCCACTCACTCCCCTGTCCATTTATCTTATTGGCCACATCTCACCCACCACTCATCCCAGCATAAACAAAGTTAGATAACCTTAGGATAATTAATAATTAAAATTAATTCATTAGGTTAATACTATTATTAATTAGTAATTAGATTAAGTGTAATTAGGTTAGAAATTAGTTTAGTGTAATACTAATAATATTAATAATAAATTAAAATTAAAAATTAAAAAATTAAAATTATTAAAAAATTAAATAAACATTTTATTTTTGTAAGGGAGTTTAAGAGCCTGTATTACTAAAAGAGGATTATGATACAAAAAAAGGGGATCTCCCTGGTCTGCCAATAAGGAAACCATGCCAGAGGTTCCCGAGTTGCATTTTCTGAAGTAAGCAAAGTTTATGACTGGACTGTCACCATGGGAAACCAACCCAGTCCTACCATATCCATTTTTTGACAAGATAAGCACAACATACATGAAAAGAGAAAAACAAGATAACATAAGTTGAGACTAACATAGGACTAACCTGACCGACTTGACAATAGACTAACCAGACACTAGTCCAAGATAATGATATGTTTCTTTCCTTCATCCGCTTGGCCCTTGTTTTCCTCCTTTCGAGAGACTGTGTGAGTCTTTCTGATGCGTGTTGGTACTCCATTCCCATCGGCTGGCATGATGTCCATGTGATGGAAGTAGCGTAGGTAGAGGTGGAATTGAGCTTCCAACCACTCCATTTTGGATCTTTGGTCCTTCTCGGCCTTAGTTAGCAGTTTGGTAATGGTTTCCGGACTGTTGAGGTGCCTCAAGACTTCATTCAGCAGTTTCGTGTGTTCCTTGTTGTTCTCCCGTCTAGCGTCCTCCCTTTCCTAGATCACTTTTCCAATTAGCATCTTTGTTTTCCACGCCATATCCATCGTTTTGTTGTAGAGGGTTTCCCTGGGCTGCGTGGCTCCTAGGTTAGTTACCCAGTCCGCTTCCTAATTCAGAGCATCCCATGTTTTGCCCTTCCATTTCTCTTTGATTTCCTTTTCCAACCAGAAAATGGTCGCCTTTCCTTTCAATGAAACTAGAGTGTGAAAGGTGCCCTCCACATCTTTTGTCGCCTACTCCATCCTTGAAACCCGTCGGGGATTGTTCTGAGTTCCCTTCCCCATGGGGTTTCTTTTGTTGTGCATTCGCTTCATTCCCACCATCCAGTTATCCTATGGCAGCTCCTTTGTTGGGTTCTCAACCTATTCCCGTCTACACAAGGGTTCCTCCTTTCCCTGCCCTTATGTCTGTGGTGGCCCCTATAGTTGCGTTCTTTCTGTTTTTATATATTTTTGTTGTTTCTTCTCTTATTGAAACTTCCCTGTTGTGGGTGTGTCCTTCCAATCATGGTCTGCCCATAGAGGTGAACCTTCCCATCCTTTTCCCCCATCACGGTATGTATGATCATGATGACTTGACTGTTATCCATGTACGGGCCCTTGCCCCTGGTCGCTTGATATCCTACTGTGCAACTCGTCATACCTGGTCTTTGGCGTGGTGGGTCAATACTGGTCCATGTCAATCCCTCTTGCCTTACGACATTTGTTGCCTGCTATTTGTCGTCGATAATTTCCCATGGTCTTTCCCCGCAAATATTATTGTTAACATGACCTTGTTGATGTACCCTCGCATGTTGTATAATCTAATCCTGCATTGTTATTGGTGGTTGAGTGTTGGGAATTCATATCCTACCTAAGTCCTTTGTGCCTTCCCCTAGGCCTTTCGCAGCCCTCCTCTATGTGACCTTCCTTGCTTAAGTTGTTGTCACGATCTTTTGTCGCTAGTTGGATGCAGTCGATTTTGAGTTGTCCTTCCGGGATGTTGATCCAGGTAGTATCTAGTTTCGGTCCTTCCTTTCTAACCCCATCATTTGCAATTCTGTCCACCAGGCCATTTGCTAACCTGCATACCTAGCACAACTCCACTGTGTTAATCCTTTGTAGATGCTCCTGTATTTTTTATAGGGAGTGTGCCAAGCGCCAATGTTTCTGTACCTTTCCCACTCTAGTGCCATTTTGGAGTCTCTTCACCGTGTTGATGACTAGGGTGGAGTCACCTTCCACGATGGTGTTGCTCATCCTTTCGTGGATCAGAATTTTGAGACCGAGCTCCAGGGCTCCAAATTCTACTGCGTTGTTGGTTGAGTTCCCCATACTCCCAACATACATCTAGATTATGTTTCCATCACTATCTCTGATCACCCCTCCTATCCCTGTCATTCATGGGTTTCCTTTTGTCGCCCCATCAAAATTTAACTTGAGGAACCCTGCCAGAGGCAATGTCCAGTTGCGCTCTCCTAATTGAAGTTGTGGTGGCTGACCTACCTATGTGTTGTTGCGCCCATCTTTTAGGTGAAAAACTTCTAGGATTCAGGAGTCCTGGCTTGTGATTTACACTTTTCCAGTCTGGCAGTTGCGGCTCTACACCGTTTCTCGTATTTGTGAGATTATTGCTTCCTTGAGTTTCCCTTCCGAAAGGATTTCGTTCCTGAATATGCATCGGTTCCTTTCTTTCCATATTTCCCGTATGATCATCCCTGGCATGAGATTCCAGCAGAGGTTCACCATTTCATTTTTTTTGTACCTCTCATTCCAGTTATTGATGGTTGCGCAGATGTTACCTCGGGTCCAATTGGACTAGCGAAATATGTATGCCGCCCAATCCCAGATCTCTGTTGTGTATTTACATTCATCAAGGAGATTATTCGTTGTTTCTTCCTTATCTTGACAGAGGTGGAAGCGTGATGGGCCTATGAAACCCCTTTTCCTTAGGTTTTCCCAGTTTAGAATTCGGTTGTACAGAACTAGCCATTTGAATATTTTGATTTTTGGCCACTGGAAGCTGCCCCAAATCTTTCCCCACTGTTGCGCCGGATCTTCTTGGTCCTGGTCCAAGATGTAGTTTCGTGATTCCTTTAAGTTGAATTCCCCACCATTTTTTCTGCCCATCTTATTTGGTCCTCTTCTTCTGAGATTACAATTTTCCTTTTCCCCAATTCCACCTCCACCTCCACCTCCACCTCTTTCAGTATTATTGTGATCCGATCTCTATTTTTTGGATTGAGTTTGTCCCAGATCCTCCATCTGTCGCGGTTATTTTCATGTTTCCAGTAGTGATGGATTTTGATTTTTCCTTGCGCGGTCATCACCTGTTGGAGTTCCTCCCTGTCCGGATTTTCCATTCTGGGTTCCTGTTTCCATGCGTCCTCCCAGAATCTGGTTGTTTTACCATTCCTCACTTCCAAAAGTTGTGTTTCTGGATCCAGGTTTTATTGCGCCAGGCTAGATTCCAGATGGATGATCCCTCCCTTGTGCCCATAAAATGAATTTGATCCTGGTCGTTGATGTCCAGGGCATACTTGGCCTTCCAGAGGGTTACCCATGGTGTTGACTTTTCTTTGACCCATCTCCACCAAAGTTTCACCCCGTAAACTTCGTTGGTTACCTATGGGTCTTGTAACCCCAAGCCTCCTTTGCATTTGGGTTTAAAAACCTTCTCCCAGGCCACAAGGGCCCATTTTTTCTTGATTTACACTCCTCACCATAGGAAGTCCCTTTGGGTGGCTCTTATTTTTTTGAGTACTCCTTTGGGAGCAGGAAACACTGACATCATATAGGTCAGAATTGCTTGCAGAACCGCTTTGGTCAGGATAAGTCTCCCTGCTAGGTTGAGGGATTTGTAAGTCCAGTTTTTCACCCTCTCTTGTAGTTTGTTTATCACTCCTTCCCATGTTTCCATTTTTCATGCTCTGTCTATCAGGGGGATTCCTGAGTATTTCGTTGGGAGCGTTTTGCGTTCAAACCCCAAAATATTTTCCAGGTTTCTTTGAATTTTTGGGTTGGTATTGAAGAAATAGATCATGGATTTGGAGTGATTGATCTCTGCTCCTGAGGCTTCCCCAAACTCTTATAAGATTCTTTTATAGGATTTCGCTTCCTTAATCGTGGGTGTGCCATGGAGTAAGGTGTCATCAATGAATTGTTGGTGCGTGGAGGTAGGGCAGTTTTCAAAAGGTTTGATGCATGTTATTTCTCCTGCTGCAGTTGCACTTTTTATGCTTATACTAAGTCCTTCCATCATCAGAATGAACAGGAAAGGTGATAACAGGTCTCCTTGTCTGGTGCCTCTTGAAGGCCAGAAGGGTTTGGTTGGGGCTTCGTTGATTAAAAGAGAGTAACTTGTCGTAGAGACTAGGCTGACAATCCAATTGACCCAGTGTTGCGCAAATCCAAAAGATTCCAAAGTCTTGACCATATAGTGCCAGCTAGTTTTGTCATAAGCCTTTGCTAGGTCAAGTTGGATTATCATCCTCCCTCTCCTCTGGATTTTCAGTGTGTGTATCAGCTCATGGGTATGGATGATGTTGTCCACAATTTGTCACCCTTCTACAAAACCCACATGTTCCTGTGAAATCAATGTGGGTAGGAGAGGTTTTAGTCTATTGGCTATGACTTTGGAGATTATCTTGTAAACCACATTGCATAATGCTATGGGTCTGTAACGGTATGGGGTCCTTGCTTCATTTTCTTTGGGGATTATAGTAATCATTGTGGCATTTAGCGCTTTCAGAATGGAGGCCGAGCATCTGGAGTCTTCTACCACCCCATAAACGTCATGTTTGACCCTTCCCAGTAGGCTTTGAAAAAATCCACTGTGAAACCATCTAGACCTGGGGCCTTTCCATTGGGCATCTCCTTGACCACTTGATCAATTTCCTCCTTAGTGATGGGTTTGTTTAGGTTGATATTTTTTTCCTCGGTAACTAGCCTAGGGATGTGTTGATTTATCCTTTGTATGGCCTCCATTCAGTCCTAGTTGGGTTCCTAGGCTATCCCATGGAAGTGGTTTACCAGTATGTTTTCAATATCCTTGTGTGACTCTCTCTCGATCCCATCCTGATCCCGAATTTTCAGGATTTTGTTGTGGGTTCTTTTAGCAATGGTTGTTCTATGAAAAAAATTGTGTTCCGCTCCCCTTCCTTTAGCCACCTGATTCTGGAATTTTGGCATCATAGAGTCTCTTCCTGCTGGCATCTTGCTTCCCATTCCTTGGTCATTTGGATCTCTTCCTTTTTTTGATCCTCTGTATAGCCCTCTTCTATGCATATTTCTTGGAGTTTCCTCATTCTGTCTTCAATATTTTTTTTTTCTTGGTTTATGTTTCCAAAGATTTCCTTGTTCCATTCCTTGAGTTTATGTTTGATGTACCTAAGCTTCTTATAGAGATTGAACATCCTTGTCCCTTTCTTTGGTTGTTGCTCCTGCCACCATTGTCTGATGTTCTCCTTGAAGGTGGGACGTTCGATCCAAAATTTCTCGAATCTGAAGGGTCTATTCTTCATAGTGGTTTGGAAGTTTGCTTCCAATTGGACTGGCCAGTGGTTTGAACCCCCCCAGGGAAGGATGTTGCAATCTAAAGTTAAACCCTATAGAATGATGGAATCTGACACCAAGAATATGTTTAGCCTCATCATTATCTGATGTTGATTTATCCGTTTTTTGTTCCATGTGAACTGACCATTACTGGTTTGGATGTCCACCATCTCCACTATGTCAATGAAAGTTGAAAATTCTTCTACATGTCTATCCAATCTACTAGTGCCTCCTTTTTTTTCCGCAAGTGTCATGATGATGTTGAAGTCCCCAACCAGGATCCAATGGAGTTTGTGGGAGCGGGCTTTTATGTTTTCTAGGTCTAATAGAATTCTTCTCTTTTCTTCTAACATCTAGGAACCATACACATTAGTTCATAGAATCACCTCTGTGTTACATATGATTTGCATGTTAACCAAAAGTGTGTGTCTGGTGGCTTCGACTTCTAGTAGATTCATCACTTGTGGGTTCCACAAAGTGAGAATACCGACTACCAACTGTTGTCCTTTGACAACCAACGTCTTGTAATTGCTCCATTGTTTTTTATTGATTGTTTCCATTCTGTCTACAGTACATTTTGTCTCTTGGATGAAACAAAGGTCCGGTTATTCCTTCCTCAGTCTATTTTTAAGGATTCTTTTCTTTCCTGGGCTGTTTAGGCCTCTAATATTCCATGTTATAATCTTCATTTAAACATGTGGGGAGGCAGTTGGGAAAGAGCTTTTTTATCTTACCTAAGTTTATCAGCAGAGCTCCTAGTTCCTGTAGGGCTACGCTGTTTAATTTCCTACCTTTATTCCTTCTCGTCTGCTTGGGTGAGAGATGTGGTTGTCCCTCATGTGCTTTGATTACTAGGTGTCCTATCTCCCCATGTGTGCATTTGATCCCTCTGGATTTTGCTTCCTCCCTTAGGAGGAATAGGTATTGGATACGATCTAGTTGCTCTGCTGGTACATTGTCTACGCCCTACCTTTTCCATTGCTCCACTATGTTCGAGAGATCTATTCCTTCCCTTTCCAAAATATATTTGAGATCAAGATCTTTCATACCTACCTCACTTGGTGTCATTTCTGCATCTTCGCCTGCCTCCTGCATGGGGGTGTTGGCATCTCTGTTTTCTCCGTCCATAGGAGTTGCGCTATCCCCCTGTTCCATCTTATTGCTTGGATTGTTTGTATTCTCATTTGGGGCTTGTTCCTTAACTTCTTTGTCTTTTGCCTTTTCCTTTCCTCCCTCTTCCCCTTTGTTGTTTTTTTCCCTCCCTTCCATTTGAGTCCTGGCTTCCGGGTTGCTTCCCATTGGGACTTTACTTGGTTTCTTGTTTTCTTTGTTTCTGTGGTTCGACTTGATAAACCCATCCTCACCATGTTGTATTTTGGTGTTTTCCACTTCTTGTTTTTTATTGAGAGGGAATTCTATGAATAGGTTTCCATGTTCGTGAAATCTTATGCATCTAAATGGGATCTGCTCGTAGTCGATGCTTTGTCTCCATTCCTCATCCCTGAATTCTAGGCTTATGGCTTCTGGGAGTGCCCTCAAAACATCCATCTCTATGCAGATTCTTGCATAGGAGGTATATCTCCCTTTTAGGGTTGCTTCCGATGTCTTCACATATTTTCCAAGTTTGTTCCCTATTGCTTCGAAGGTGGAGGGTAGCCAATAGTCTAGCATAAGAGAGTAAAGCCTCAGCCAGATGGGTACATTCTTGAAGGTTTCTTTCTCTAGGGAGAAGTTTTCCTTCCATGGCCGCATGTATAGTCTTGTTGAGGCTTGGAAGTATGGCCCCCCCTCAAAGACTCTATCCCTATCCTCCAAGTTCATGAATATTGTTGTGAAGAATCCTTTCAAACCAAGGTGGAGTTCCACTTCCTCGCTTGGCTTCCATTGGTATTTTATCTAGTCATGCAACGTTCTTTCTATGGGCCACAAACCCATGAACTTCCAAATTAGTGTGTGCGTCTTCATCTAGTCCTGGAATATTTTCATTTTTGGATCTTCCAGTATCACCTTGGGTATCAGTGATGTTTTAGGTTTACACAGATTGCGCCCTTCTACCCCATTGGGGTTCGCTAGTTCTTGCGCATCATTATGGGCTTCTTTGGCTTCTTCCCCCATGCAATCCCTTTTTTCCTGGTTGCTTTCCTGATTATTTTCCGGTCCTGATCGCGAGGTGTTCGTCATTGGTTCCTTGAAAACTCTACCTCGTGGCATTTCCCCCTGTCCACCACTACCTCCTTGTATGAGGGGGTTCCATTACCGCCCCCTTTGGTAACCATGATGTGCTCTGTTGTGTCTGTGACTGCCAAACCCTAGCTTGTTGTTGCTCCGTCGGCCTTATGTATATACATTGTTAAAAAATCAAATAAACATTAGTTTAATACAAAACATTACAAAAATTAAAAATTAAAAATTAAAAATAATCAAAATAAAATTAAAAACAAATAAAAATTAAAACATAAAACAAAATAAATTATAAATAATTATTATTAAAACAAAACATTATTAAAAAAAATAAAAATTATAAATAATTATTATTAAAAACAAAACATTATAAAAAAAAAAAAAACATTATAAATAAAACAAAAAAACAAAATACATATAAAAACAAAAATAAAAAACACATAAAACAAAACTAAATAACAAAAAATTAAATAAAAAATTAAAAAAGCCTATATAATAAAACAAATAAACTATCCTAATTCCTGTATTCCATACACTCACATATCCCAAAATAAATCAAATCAACGACATGTAATGTATTTCAAGCCCCCCTACCATCCAAACTTTAACGAGATGGGGGGGTCCGAAAAGTAGTTTTACAAATGCCACATGTCATTCCCACAGCATTTCGGACCACCCCCCCTTAAACCACTTACCACTCTACCCCCCCCACCGAAAACCACCTTCCCCCCTCCGAAAACCACCTTTTCCCAATTCAAAAACCATTTTTTGCCCATTTTGACCAGTCATTTTCAGAGGCAATTTCCGAAAAAACCAAGATGAATTTTGATAAACCAAAAGACATTTTTTCTCAGAACAGGCCAAATAACAATAACCTCTCCCATATTTCTCATAGTTGTTACATATTGGGAGAATAGAGAGCATCTTTGAGCCCTATTTTTCGAGATTCAGGATTTTCTAGTTTGAGACATCTATTTCAAACCCAGATATCGGAGAGCTGGAGACGAATTTCAAAAAATCGAAACAGGTTTTTTCTCAGAACAAGCTTATCTACAAAAACCTCCCCCATATTTTACACAGATATCTCAAATTAAGATATTCGAAGAGATCATTGGATCCTATTTTTCAAAATTTCAGGAGGAAAAAAGTCAAAAGGACAAATGGCAAAGAAATCAGATTCAAAGGCTCAGATCACCCACATATCCCATCAAAATAGTGCCAGATCTCTGAATGAATCTCAACAAACCTCTATGATTGTAATAGTTAGTTTATATTTTCCTAAAATAAATCTTGATCTGTTATGACATGATAACTTGTAAATAAGTCTATATATATATCACCATTTGAAGTATTCGAAAAATTGATAGGAAGAATGGAGCTAATATTGTAAAGCAGTCCACAGAGACCATTTGATTCAGATTTCCAGAAATACAGTGCGACAAATGCAAGATTCTTGTGACAAATTTCATTGGTGAAGTGTATCTTTCTATGTAAAATTTGTTTTTCCTGTTATCACCATTGTTTCTTTTCTGAATTATTCCAAGAAGATAAGAGACATAATTTGTTTAAATGTACACTCTCTCTCTAGATTAGGAATAGGTTTTATGTTTTCCACTGAAGATTGAAAACATAATTCTTGATTGATTTGTTTTTAATTAGATTTTTGAACATTTCATTTCCCTACATATCATAATCCTTGAAGATCCAGTGAATTTTCCTACCCTGCCCTATAGTATTAGCCTGTTAGACCTAGTTTTTGATCAATTATGAACCGTGACTCCATTTTCCCAATGGACCTCCATTGTTTTTCCAACCAAACAATTAAAAAAACAAACAAACCATGTACTATCATACCTAGCCTAAAATTCCCAGCAAACAAAGCTAAATCTTATAGACAAATCCCTCTCTGAGTCTAGGAGGGCTAGATTAGTGGTTTTGTGGTTACCTCTGTCAATTGCTTCCTCAGCCTGAGAAATTACAAAGTGATAACATTTTGGCGACCATACTAGGGAATAATTTGTATCTTCCTCGGAGAAGTGTATCAAGTTATAGATCTTATCGTTGATGGTGGACAATGATCAGACACATCAAGGCTGAATCATTCACCTGGCGACTCCAAATAGTTTCAAGATGATCTAAAGACTCCACTAGAGGATGAACCTAACCAACAGAAACATGAAAAAACACTCTGGAGAGATCAGGTATTCAAATTGGAATTTCATCCCAGGCATAATATGTTGTATTGTTAGTTGTTTCTTTAAGAAAATTTTCCAATGTATACTATATTTGAAAAAATATCACAGACCTGCATCCAATTCTTTTCCTTTGAATATTGTAAATACGTATTATCTTTATGCTTTTGATCCTATTCAAAACCCTTTTGCTGCAACTTATATTGGTCATATTCCATTTGATGAGCCTCAAGAAATCAAGGTTATTTTTATAGTTGTTGTACAAACCCCCATACCCTTTAAAGTCCCAGACAGATACAAGCCTTGTTTATTTTAACCTTGTACAATATTTACTGGAAACAAATATTCAGTAAAAGAACAGAAAAGATACAATGGAAAATACAAACATTACACAGAGATTTTTCCCCTAGAAACCCAAACCGAGAAAACCAACATATTCTATATTTTCATTATGTTACATTGTTTACAATACAATATACATATAGGATCCAGTGGCATCCAAAACCCTAACCCAAATGACCTGGATTAGTCAACAACCCTAATTCCTTAACCAGAAATAGAAAACCATTGGCAAAGAAACCATGTGTCGAAAAACCACATAAATATGTAACATGTTTCCTGAGGCAGAAAAAATTTTCTTAGGGGGGCCTAGCGGCCCCCCTCAAACCCCCCTGTGCACCTAGTGCAATTCTCATACACTACAGCTCGTGCAAAGAACATAACACATACCCAACATTCTCCCACTTGTTGTTTTATTTGCATACAGGGGGTTACAGGGTTACATAGTCAACAATCCAGGGCAACAATGCCCATGGATCCTCTACACTAAGAGAACTTCTCAGTGCTCACAGATTTTGTTAATGAATCTGCAACATTATTCAAAGTGTCCACCTTCATCAGCAATACTTTCTTTTCATCAACCATGTCTCTCACAAAGTGATATTGAATATCAATATGCTTTGTCTTTGAATGATGAGTTGGGTTCTTCGCCAGAAAAATAGCACTCCGATTGTCACAATATATCCTTACAGCTTATTGTACCAACCCAATACCTAAACACAATCTTTGTAACCATATTGTTTTCTTACTTTCATGAGTGGTTTCCATGTATTCCTCTTCTGTAGTTGAAAGTGCCACTACATCCTGTCTTTTTCTCATCCAACTTATTGCTCCTCCAAATAGGTTAAACACATACCCACTTGTAGATCTCCTACGATCCACATCTCCAGCCCATTTTGCATCCACAAATCCATGTATATCCACCACTTTGCCCAATCTTGGTCTTCCTTCATAGCACAATCCATAGCTATCAGTGCCATGCAAATACCTGAAAACCCTTTTTACTGTTGTCCAATGCTCCTTCCCTGGTTTTGACATATACCTGCTCAAAACTCCCACTACATGTGAAATGTTCGGTCTAGTACATACCATTTCATACATCAAAATACCAACTGCACTCGCATATGGAACACAAGACATGTCCTCCTCATCTTCATGTGTCTTGGGACACTAATTCACAGATAACTTTACACCAACATGAATAGGAACCTTGACCAGTTTACATTCTTGCATATTAAACCTCTGCAATATTGTCTCGACGTATTTTCTCTGATTTAACCAGAGTTTCCTCCTTTTCCGATCTCTTTTAATTTCCATGCCCAAAATGAAATTTGAAGCACTGAGATCCTTCATGTCAAATTTAGAGGACAACTGAGTTTTCACATCCCGGATAATCTACTTGTTGTTTCCTATCAGCAACATTTCATCCACATACAAGACCAAATAAGTCAAATGATCACCAATTAATTTAAAATACACATAGTGATCCTCTTTGCTTCTTGTGAATCCAAGTCCCAACATATAAATATCAAATTTTTGATACCACATCCTTGGTGATTGTTTTAAACCATACAAGGACTTTTTTAGCTTGCATACCATCTCCTTCTTTCCCTTCATAATGTAACCTTATGGTTGCTTCATATAGATTTCTTCTTCTAGATCCCCATGTAGGACTGTTGTCTTCACATCCATTTGTTCTATTTCAAAATCAAATGCAGTAGCAACAGATAACAGAAATCTTATAGAGGTTAACTTGGCAACACGAGAAAAAATCTCACCAAAATCAATTCCCTCAACCTAGGAATAACCCTTTGCTACTAACGAAGCTTTGTATTTCTCCACTTTTCCTTCTGCAACCAGCTTCTTTTTAAATACCCATTTGTTGCCAATGGGATTTCTTCCAGTTGGAAACTCCACTAGATCCCAAGCCTCATTCTTATCCAAAGATGTCATTTCTTCATCCATGGCCCTTTTCCAGAGATTTGCATCCTCTGAATCCACTACCTCCCTGACAGTTCTAGGATCATCATCAGTAATAGACAAAGCAAAATTTGAATGGAAATCAAATGGAGTATACCTTTTTGGTAGATTTCTTTCTCGAACCTATCTCCTCAATACTGGAGTATGAGGATATTCTTCTTCTTATTCCTATTCTTCTGCAGAGTCTGACTCGTCATCCTTTAAATCAAACTCTATTTTATCTGGTTCTTCCTTACTTGGTAGGACTTCATGTTTAACAACATCCTTCATTTCTCTAAATACCACATCTCGACTATACACTACCTTCTTAGTTTCTGGGTTCCAAAGCTTATAACCTTTGAGACCATCATTATATCCAATAAAGATACACTTTTCGGCCTTCTTATCTAGCTTACTCTTGTTTTCATTTGGAACATGAAAATATGCATCACAGTCAAATACCTTGAGATGTGTGAGAGAAGGTTCCTTGCCAGTCCATACCTCTTATGGAGTCTTGTCATCCAATGTTGATGAGGGTGATCTGTTGACTAGGTAACATGCAGTACCCACTGCCTCTGCCCAGAATTCTTTCCCTAACCCGACACCACTGAGCATGCACCTTGCTTTTTCCATCAACGTCATGTTCATCCTTTCTACAACTCCATTCTGTTGAGGTGTATAAGGAGTAGTCTTATGCCTTGCTATACCTCACTTCTTACAGAATTCTTCAAATTCATTTTCGTAGAACTCTCCGCCATTATCTATCCTCGGCACCTTAATTATTTTCTCTATTTGATCCTCAATAAGATCCTTAAACTCTTAAACATGTCAAAGACTTTGGATTTCTTTCTGAGGAAATATATCCAAGTATTACTCGAGAAGTCATCTATAAATGAGACATAGTACACAGATTTTCCCAATGATGGGACCAACACAGGTCCAAAAACATCACTGTGAACTAGCTATAAAATGCTTCTGCCCTTGTTGCACCAGAGGGGAATCTTACCTGATTCTTCTTCCCATATAGGCAATGTTCACAGAAATCAAAATCCAGAGAGTAGTTAGATATACCTTCAACCATACCTTTACCATGTAGTAGTCAAAGACCCTTCTCTCCAATATGCCCCAGTCTTTGATGCCACAACATAACCTTTTCTCCAGAGAATGTAGGAGTTCTTTCTTCTTCAACTCCAATATTAGGAACAATGGAACTATTACACCCATAACTAATAGTGCTTCCTTTCATCTTATACAGAGTTCCAAACCGAACTCCCTTCAACAACACCATTGCTCCTCAAACCATCCTGCAGGTTTCCTTTTCAAATATTGTTTTTACCCCTGCATCATCCATTTTTCTTATAGAAATCAAATTTATGGCCAAACCTGGGATGTGCAAAACACTAGGAAGTGTTCTAATCCTTCCATCTATGAGCCTCAACTTGAATTTTCCCTGTCCTATGATTCTGGTTGTCGAATCATCACCTAAGAAAACATTACCTCCATCATACCTTTCATGTTCGTAGAACCAATCCCTATGGGGATTCATATGAAAGGATGCACCAGATTCAACCAACGATGCCTCATGATCTTCATGTGTGCTTGAAGAAGCCACGTACACATCCCCTCCTTCTTCCTTGGACGTATTTTCTTCTGTAGAAGGAGATTCTTCAGATCCCTTCTTTTTCTCAACTTTGGATCTACACTGCTTCTTGAAGTTCCCTTCTTTTCCACATCTCCAACATCCATTTACAAACTTTCTAGGAGATTTAGATCTACCCATAGACTTATATCTCCCACTTGAGAACTTAGATCTATTTCTTTCCTGGGAACGTCCTCTTGCAAATAATGCGTCTGTGCTCTATCCTTCCATATTCTTTTGTCGCATCTCCTCCGACAACAAGGATGAAACCACTTCATCAAACTTCAAGGCAGTTGTATTACTACCTATGGCCACAACCAGATTATCCCACGAGTCTGGTAAAGAACATAGTAAACTGATACATTTATCTTCATCTGAAATTTTAATCTCAACAGATACTAACTGACTTACCAAAGTATTGAAGGCATTCAAATGCTCTGTCATCGAGTCTCCATCTCTCATCCTCAAGTTATATAACTTCTTTCTCAGGAATAGTTTATTTACTAAGGACTTAGACTAATACAACTTCCCCAACTTTTCCCATAAATCCTTGGTTGTAGCTTCCTCTGACACATTTAGTAATATTGAATCAGAGAGACACAGTCGGATTGTGCTCTTTGCCTTCCGATCCAAATTTTTCCAGTCATCTGCTGAAGTTCTTGTAGGTGTAGTACCTAGATCTACCGTGATCAACTGATCTCTATCCACCAATAGATCTTCCATATTGAGCTTACACAACTCAAAAAATTTCCAATTAAACTTCTCGATCTCCATCTTTGAATTGCTTGCCATTTATTTTCACCTAAAAAAATCAATACCACAGATCTCCCACTGTAACAAGGCTTATCACAGTCTCGAGCCAATCCCTTGACCACAAAGGCATCCCCCTGAAGCCAACAAAGATCTGATACCAAATGTTGATTTTAACCTTGTACAATATTTACTGCAAACAAATATTCAGTAAAAGAATAGAAAAGATACAATGGCAAATACAAACATTACACGGAGATTTTTCCCCTGGAAACCCAAACCGGGAAAATCAACGTATTCTATATTTTCATTGTGTTACATTGTTTACAATACAATATACATATAGGAGCCAGCGGCATCCAAAACCCTAACCCAAATGACCTGGATTAGTCAACAACCATAATTCCTTAAGAAGAAATAGAAAACCATCGGCAAAAAAACCATGTGCCGAAAAACCACCTAAATATGTGACATGTTTCCCGAGGCAGAAATTTTTTTCTTAGGGGCACTGCCCTCGAACCCCCTTGCACCCCCCTACGCACCTGGTACAACACTCATATGCTACAACTCGTGCAAATAATATAACACATACCCAACAAGCCTCTCATCTTACCTCCAATACTCCATGGTTTCCCTGAAAATTATCACAAATACCTTCCCAGGTTTGATGGAGAATATGGCAGCATCACTGTTGAAAAACACATTCATGGTTTTGAACATTTTCTTGACCTTTTTGAGGTTGAAGAAGATGATGTTTGTATCAGGATTTTTTTCTCTATCTTTGCAAGGCAAAGCTAAAGAGTGGTTCAAAAATTTTCCAGCTGCAAGCATTGATGATTTCCATCAGTTTGTGAAAGCCTTCCTTGATAAATGTGTGATCAAGAGGAATCCTTTTCTGATTTTAGAAGAATACAATCATTTGAAAAGACATCCAGGAGAAACAATGCAACACTTTTTAGCCAGATTCAATCAAGTTTACTATTCAATGCATGATGATATAAAGCCTCCTCCTGGTTTAGCTCTCTTACACTACCTGGATGTCATTGATCTAGAAATGGCGTTTCAATTGAGAGAAATGAATACTACAACACTTGAAGAAATGCAGAACAGTGCAATAGGTGTAGAAGCTAATTTGTTGATCAAAAAGTCAAAGTTGAAGGCAGAAGAAAAGGAAAACATGGAGAATGAGCATCTGACATCTTCAGAAGTGAAACTAGACATTCTGGCAAGCACAATGAAAGAAATGATGCAAAATATTATCATGAGAGATGAACTTGTTGTTCAAAAACACCATGTTCCATTTTTTGCAAAAAAAGAAAGGGTCATTGTTCCTAATAATTTTGTTGCTTGTCCTTGGTATCATAGATCAGAAAATGATTGTTTTATGTACTCACTTCATGCCATGGACAAAGATGAAACTCAAAATCAGCTTGTGGAGGAGCAATCAGTTGATATAATGTGTATGCTTGATGACATTTCTTATATGGATGATCTACCCAAGTATGATCAATATGATGATGACTACATCAAGGTTGACTCTTCAAAGCAATCAACAACATATTTTTGGAGGAAGAAGCTCAGTGGCAATAGCTCAAATATGGCAATCAACCTGTGCATATTAATTATGACAACAATGAGGAAAATGCAGAAAATTCTCAAGTGAAATATCTTTGCCTTTATGTCTTGTCTCATTCCAATTTCTAAGAGAAATCTATAAGCAATCAGACCAACAAGTTGTCAACATTAGGAATGGGAAATTTTCTGATGAATTAATTGTGGAGGTCTTTCATGATATAGAAGTTGTTCTTGCTCCAAAATTGCAGCCGATAAGCTACCTTGAGTTTCAAATCCCAGATGAAATCTTAGAGCCTGAAACAGATTATGAGTTAATGCAAAATAATTTTGTACCATTAAGCTTTAATTCTTTTCAGTTTTTGAAGAATAATCTTGATCATGTCCTAAATCATAAGAACATAGAAAATTATGAAGTTTCATTGGAACCAATGCAACAATCTTCTCAGTTTCTCCATGATCCAATAGCTGATGTTTTGGATAATATTTGTAGTCAAAGTCCTTCTCCATTAGCTAACTATGAGCCTACAAACAGATATGATAAAAACTTGATCAGACAACCGGCTTCATCGTCTTGTTCAGCAGGAGTCTCATTACAAAGCTCTTCCGGAAATTTGCAGTCAAATCAGAAATTGTATGATGATATAGATAGCATATATGCAATACCCAATCATGACCTTAAATTTTTTGAATACTTTAAACATCAAGAAATAGGTCATGTCTATCATGATCTTATAGCTATCTATATGGAGGAGTTTTTCACTTTAGAATTCCAATCAAGTTTCAGTGCCTCCTCTATATTTCATGGTTCCAAAGTTCTTTGTTGTGAAGATCAAGCTGACAATCAATTTCTAGTACCCTTACAAGCTCTAGTTCTGAGTTTTGTTAAAAACAGTAAAGGAGCTAAGGTATTAGATCAAATCTTCGATTGGCTATATTGGATATTTTATATCACTTGAAGTCAAGCATTCAGTGTTAGAATATGATTGTATATATACAAATAATCTTACCAGGTAAGCATCCTTGCAACAGTCATATTTTCAATAAGCAGCAAAATTTTCAGATTTCAGTTGTTGCTTTCCAGTTCCAGTTCAATGTGCATTTCAAATTTTAGTTTTCAGTTTGATTAGGTTTAAGTTGAAGGATCAGAACAAGTAACAGGTTGCAAAATAAAGTTTGGGGATCAGCCCAATAGATAAGGCATTGGTATGAATATTTAGAGATATGTGGTTCTTGACACTTCTTAAAAGAGTTGCCATCCCCCATTGGAGCCTATGTTAGGGTCCTGTAAATTATAGGAAGTTTGATTATTCAATTTCTATCTGTTGTTGATCTCATGAAAGCTCCTGGCTTTCCTGGTTTCCTCGGATGACTCTACTCCTCCATCCATTTTTGCCCAATCCTTCATTCACTGTTGCGCCACTCACTCCCATGTCCATTTATCTTATTGGCCACATATCACCCACCACTCATCCCTACATAATCAAAGTTAGATAACTTTAGGATAATTAATAATTAAAATTAATTCATTAGGTTAATGTTGTTAGTAATTAGTAATTAGATTAAGTGTAATTAGGTTAGTGTAATACTAATAATATTAATAATAAATTAAAATTATAAAAGAAAAATTATAAAAAAATTAAATAAGCATTAGTTTAATACAAAACATTATAAAAATTAAAAAATTAAAAATAATCAAAATAAAATTAAAAACAAATAAAAATTAAAACATAAAACAAAATAAATTATAAATAATTATTATTAAAACAAAACATTATTAAAATAAATAAAAATTATAAATAATTATTATTAAAAACAAAACATTATAAATAAAATAAAAAGAAACATTATAAATAAATAAATAAAAATACATATAAAAACAAAAATAAAAAAACACGAAACAAAACTAAATAACAAAAAATTAAAACAAAATAAAATAAAAACTATATAATAAAACAAATAAACTATCTTAAGTCATGTATTTCATACACTCACATATCCCAAAATAAATCAAATCAACGGCATGTAATGTATTTCGGAACCCCCCCCCTGCAATCTGAACTTTAACGAGGGGAGGGGGGGTCCGAAAAGTAGTTTTACAATTGCCACATGTCATTCCCGCAACATTTAACAC
>ML776651.1:532174-609130 GCA_009831015.1 Picea engelmannii | reverse complement strand
GAAAACCACCTTCCCCCCTCCTAAAACCACATTTTCCCAATTCAAAAACCGTTTTTTTCCCATTTCGACCAGTCATTTTCCGAGGCGGTTTCCAGGGAAACCAGGATGAATTTTGATAAACCTAAAGAGGTTTTTTCTCATCATGGTCCAAATAAGAATGACCTCTCCCATATTTCTCATAGATGTTACAGATTGGGAGAATCGGGAGTATCTTTGAGCCCTATTTTTTGGGATTCAGGATTTTCTAGTTTGAGACATCTATTTCAAACCTAGATCTTGGACATCTGGAGATGAATTTCAAAAAACCGTGACAGTTTTTCCTCATAACAATCTGATCTACAAAAACTTCCCCCATATTTTACATAGTTATCTCAGATTAAGATATTCGAAGAGATCATTGGATCCTATTTTTCAAAATTTTGGGAGGCAAAAAGTCAAAAGAACAGATGGCAAAAAGATCGGATTCAAAGGCACATATCACCCACAAATCCCATCAAAATAGTGCCATATCTCTTAATGAATCTCAACAAACCTCTATGATTGTAATAGTTAGTTTAGATTTTCCTAAAATAAATCCAGATCTGTTATGACATGATAGCTTGTAAATAAGTCTATATATATTTCACCATTTGAAGTATTCAAAAAATTGGTAGGAAGAATGGAGCTAATATTGTAAAGCAGTCCACATAGACCATTTGATTCAAATTTCCAGTAATACGGTACGACAATTGCAGGATTCTTGTGAAAAATTTCATTGGTGAAGTGTATCTTTCTCTGTAAATTTGTTTTTCATGTTATCACCATTGTTTCTTTTCTGAATTATTCCAAGAAGATAAGAGACATAATTTGTTTAAATGTACACTCTCTCTGGCTCAGAAATAGTTTTTATGTTTTCCACTGAAGATTGAAAACACAATTCTTGATTTCTATGTTTTTAATTAGATTTCTGAAAATTTCATTTCCCTACATATCATAATCCTTGAAGATCCAGTGAATTTTCCTACCCTGCCCTGCAGTATTAGCCTGTTAGACCTGGTTTTTTATCAATTATGAATTGTGACTCCATTTTCCCAATGGCCCTCCCTTGTTGTTCCAAACAAACAATTTAAAAAAAAAAAAAAACCATGTACTATCATAACTACCCTAAAATTCCCAGCAAACAAAGCTAAATCTTATAGAGAGATCCCTCTCTAAGTTTAGGAGGGCTAGATCCTAGACTCCAAAGTGGTTTTGTGGTTACCTCTGTCAACTTCTTCCTCATCCTAATAAATTACAGAGTGCTAACAAAATGAAGTAAAAACCCTTGATAAACAAGTCTATGAAATGAGATAACCCATTGACTTTGCACTAGACTAGAAAAGAAATCCAAATTTATAGTTTTTCTTTGATTTTTTACCATTATATTTCTTTCTAAATTTAAAATATATATATATAGATTTTATGGTTTTATGGTTTTATGGTTCGATGATGGGAGAAGACAAATGCCTTATTCCCACTAGGTCTTATGGGGTCAAGAAGAATGCCCCTCTAAGAATTGGTCCTTCTTATCTTAAAATATTAGGGCTAAGAGATTAGAACCCTAGGGTAGAATAATATCTTATCTAATCAAGATAAGGTATGAATACCAAGGCCCTACAAGAAATGGTTCCCAAAGGGAAGCACCTTCACCAACAATGTCAACTATATCTTGAATAAAATATGTAAAACCCTTGCCAAGGAACCAAAGGAAAAACAAAGCAAGGACTTGAGCACTTACCAAACTAACAAAAGGAAGAAGGAAGGGATGAAACCAACGTCTTCCCTCCAAGTGGTAGACTTAACCCTCAAATGGATCAATCTTGTAAGGTTGTAGAAGTCTTGAACTATCACACCAAATATTTAATGCACCAAGAATAAACCAAGAAAGAGAGAGATCCAAGAATTGACACCAACACCTCTAATAGAGTAGATCTTTAACAAAATTGTATTCTAAAAAAGAAGAAGCCAACAAAAACAACGATCGGGAAGGAGAGGAGAGGAGAGCCTTTATTTTTAGATGAGGCTTCTACATCATTCTCATTCTTTATTATTTTCCTATCTCCTAAAATATAGCCTAGGAGAATTAAAAAAAGTGACTTTTCATCCACAAATTAAAGGAGACTAAGTCAAACTACAAGTAAAATGTGCCACATATACAATATACCCTCAAAGATAGGAGGTCATCCAACATAAGTGAGGTCGACTAGGGTGAAAATATCTCAACATATCTCTCAAAGGAAAGAAAGGAGCCTCAAATCATGGAAAAATCATCCTCTAAGGAAGAAGAGTCCCCAACCAAGCCAACATATAGTCTCAAATGTAGGGACTACTACACATGTGAGGTAAACATGCACTCCAAAGAAGGGAATGACTCCTCTAATCATGCTCCAACGTCCACAAATGAAGTCTCCAAGGTAATACCATATCCTCATATAATTCAAGTGACATCCATAGATGATTGAATGACCCTCTCCAATTCAAAATAAATCCACACATCCTTAAATGGATAGTAAGTACATCCTCCAAAGGGGTCTACCCTCACATCAAGTGAAAAACAACTCAAAAAGTAATGAAAGAGAAGAGCATTAAAGATCTTCAATATGACATGTAAAGAGGAGACCCATGCATGTATAAATAGAACTAAAGTGTCTTAGGTGATGTGAATATTTCCTTGGGATATGTGAACTACCTCAAGATCTGTGAAACTGCCTTGAGAAATGTGAAACTACATGAGTAATTGTAGAGTCATCTCCAAGATTCCATGGCTAAAGTGTGAAAAATATATAAGAGAGAATCCATGCTTAGGCATAAGATAAGTGTGATCCATTATGTATGACAACCTCTACAACATAACAACACTTTTACATAGATATAAAGGGCCTATAGGTACTCTAAGTCATGTGTCCTAGTAGATCCATCCCAAGACCCTCACATACCTACCTAGGCTATAAATGACCAACATGGTGCCAAATTGATGCAACAAAGGGGTAGTTAGCTAAACTATAAGAGAAAGGACTATCTGGAAATACGGACTAAGAGGAAAAACCATGACCAACCACCAAGGGTATAGAGAAACCATCTAGACAATGCATAGATCATCTAAGCATGGTCCAATAAAATGCATGATTACAAAGATGGTAACAATTTTGGGTTGATACATGATACAATAATACAAAGCATTGTGGTGGCACAACTGATGATGGGACTCTGAGCTTGATTATAATCAAGATATGCACAAAATATGCTCACATGATGGGTCACATATGATGAAAAAATATAAGGTGCAGTGAAATGAATATAAGGTATAACATGCACCATTAGAATTCCAAAAACAAATTGATCATAAAAATGCCCAAGAACCAAGAGAAATTCTATTGTGGTTTAATTTGAAATAGAAAAAAGTTTAGAATTTTTATGTAAACACTAAAGAGAATTGGAGGGAAGAACTTATGAGGAATTTTTTAGCAGAGAAGGAAGTATCCTCCTTGTGTTGTGTGGGGTAGGTATTGTGAGTGCCAATTGTTGGTATGATTAAAGAACTTGGCATTGGGTTGCTTGGTTGATTTTTTATTTGTTTTTGGAATGGGGACACTGACTTGAGAGTTTTGCATTTGTTTTATTCTTCACCTTGGTGGCCATGTATCCCATCACAAGGGTGGAATCCACATAGTATTTTCCTATGGATGGGAGGAAAATGGTGCACACCTAGTCAGTTGCTTGGAACTCCTTTTATGTAAAAGATAATTTTATTTTCTTCTCCTCCTTTGTTATGGATTTCTTCTTTAATGCCGATGAATAAAATTCCACTATTGATTATGAGATTTATATGAAATTCCTATATGAATGATGAGTAAATGGGTTGTTGTTTGTAATAAATTAGAATGCAATATGTATGCAGGAATATGTAGGAAAAACTCATACATGCTAAGTGTTTACAAAAACACTGTGTGGAGAATGGTCCTCTGTCCACTCAAGATAAATAACTTGGAAATTATAATCCCCAATAAATTATTTATTGGGTCGTAAGATATTTCCTCTTATGAATTTGAATGCTAGAATCATTTTCCTATAGGTTCATTTTAACTCTCCTGACTTATTTTTGAGTATTTTCAGAGTATTTAATATTATAATTGTTGGAAAGTTAGTTTGGACAATTGGTTGGAATTGATGTCAACCCTTGGAGATTAGTGTCAAACCTTGGAGAAGTTCGTAATCCCTATATATGTGGTTGATATTGATGGTGATTTAGTTATCATTGATGTCAACAAGAGTGATTGATGTCAACATATGTAATAGGTGCATTTGATGAAGTCTACATAAAGCCCTGGAGGTGTGGTTATGGGACCCGAATTTGGTTGAGGAATATGTACATGAAGGACAATGTGAATGCAGCTAAGACATTCATATATGGATAGTATTGTTTCTGGTTTTAGGTGGTACGCCACATGGTTCCTCACGGTTGAGGAGTTATGGCCTTGTGAAATTAGAAGCCCCAAAGAATGGTCAAGAATCCCCTAGTTGGTTACAAGTCTTTGATGAAAGGGTAAAGTGGTGGCAACAAGAAAAATCAAGAATCCCCTAATATTAAGGAAAGAGTTTACCCAAAAAAAGTATAAATAAACCTCAAGGAGTCATTCACAAGTACATTCACACACACTATCATTGAATATCTGTCTTTTGAGAAAGTGATCTTTTGGCTTGTTTGCGACTATAAAATCTGAGGTAGCGACAAGTGAGAAGTGAAGGAGTTTCATAGTTGCAGAGGAGAGTGAGAATATCTAAGGAAACCCTAGTTTGGTTGACCCCTGCAGGTCAGAACACTAGTGTCCTGTGAGGCATCCCCGCGGGTTGCCTAAGGAATGTCACACGAGGCCCCACATGACAGGGAGTCTTACTCCCACGAGGCTAAGGAAAATTTGGTACAGATGTTGGTACCAGGTTGTTGAAGGTTGTGGAAGAGTTATATTGTCATTATTATAGTACAACAGGTCAACTACAGGTTACAAGTATGCTCATTTGTTAGTTTTGAGGCTTATGCTTGGTGATGGTATGGTACATGCTTGAGAGGCGTGTCTTGTTGATGCATCGTACATCTTGGTGATATTGGTATGGTACATTGATTAGTAGTACATCTTGGTTGTATTGGTATCATGGTATCTAGTTTGGTTACATGGTGATGATGCTATGAGACATGCTTGAGGATTGTTCTTGGTATATTCTTGAAGCATTGACACATGGTGTATGGTTGTTATGTTATAGGTCTATCATTAATATTGATACATTGTTGAGGAATACACTTGGTGTATGTCAGCACATGTATGAGATACATCTCTTGGTGATGTTGGCACTTGGTTAAGGTACACCATTGATAGTACTTTCTTGGTATATCCTATGATATATGGTGTATGTCAGGATTGAGTGATATGGTATATGGTGTATGGCATGATTCAGTGATATGGTATATGGTAGAGATACATTGTTGGTACATGGTATGGTACAGGTGTTGATGTACATGGTTGATGATTGAGGTATTGGTTATAGGTGATGGTGCATGGTTGATACACTTTTGTGGTACATGTATTGGTGCATGGTTGATGCACTTGTTGTGGTACAGGTGTTGGTGCATGGTTGATGCACTTGTTTTGGTACACGGTCGATGCTTGGTATGGTACAGGTTGATGGTTTGGTACATGTTTGAGACACATATCTTGTGATGGTATGTTGGTGATCTTGGTACATGCTTGGTAGAGGCATATGTTGGTGATGTTGGACATCTAGTTGAGAGGTGTCCTTGGTATATGATTCATGTGAAAGGATATGGTTGAGTATCGGTGACACCAACAAGTTGGATAACTCACTAGTAGAAAAGACAAATTTATGACTAAAAATTGCATATAAATGACTAAGTTTAGTCACGGTACTACTAGTAGTATATTGCCTGACATATATAATGCGACAAAATATATGACTAAAAAATTTTAGTCATTTATTGGTTGTTTTGGTTGATCGTTTTGGTGGTAACTTTAGTCATTGTTTTAGTCATTAATTGTTGTTCACTTGTCATTTATTCGGTCGTTGTAGTCCATTATTGTCGTCAACAAGTAGTAAATTTAGGCATTTGTATCATTTATTTCCATCAACTAGTAGTATATTTAGTCATTGTAATCATCATTTTCCGTCAACGGGTAGTATATTTAGTCATTGTAATCAACATTTTTTGTCAACTAGTAATATATTTAGTCATTTTTATTCTCTAATTTCCATCCATTGGTAGTATATTTAGTCATTGTTATAGTCATTGATTGTCATTAACTGGTCATTTATTTAGTTGCGGTAGTCATTTATTGCCATCAACAAGTAGTAAATTTAGTCATTTGTATCAGTTATTGTCGTCAACTAGTGGTATATTTAGTCATTTTGATTCACTGATTTATGTAAATTGATAGTGTATTGATATAATGTTTATTAGTTGCATAATCATTATATTTACTACAAGTTTAGTAGTAAATGTCCAATTATATAGTGATATGAATAATTTATTATTTACCATAAATTAATCGTGTAATGCAGAAATAAACTATTAAACTTAAATTAAAACATTAAATAACTTAGTATTAAACTTAAATTAAAACATAAAATAAAAGATAAAGGATTGATTCTAACATGATCATGATAAAAAACTAAAGTAAACTGACATAAAATCAAATTAAAACATATAATATTGCAATTTAAATGAACTGCAAGATGACCATATATATAATTTAAAATGTTAAAAGTAGTACAGTGCTATGACTAAGAGTTTCCAAGTATGCAAATACACCATAATGTAATATCCATGAACAATGTACACTCAAACTATTGAATGTACAAAAAATCAAATTAAAACATATAATATTGCAATTTAGATGAACTGCAAGATGATCACACACACACAAATATATATATATATATATATATATATATATATATATATATATATATATATATCAAAGTCCACAAATACACCATAATAAAATATCCATGAACATTAATATACATTCAAACTATTGCATAAACATAAAATCATATTAACACATAATATTGTGAACTACAAGATGATCATATATATATATATATATATATATATATATATATATATATATAGGAAATGTTTAGTGGCATTGTCAATCGAGAGATTAGGAGTTGGAATAGGAGTTGAAGGAGCTGGAGGATTAGTCCTCAACCAATCCATGATCAATTAGGAGTTTGAGGAGCTAAATTAGTCAATATACCAACCAGATCCAGTCTTCAGGGAGGGGATAGAGACATTCTGGCAGGGGCTTGAGAGATCCTTTCACCATTAACCAAAAGCCTTCTATTCAACTTTCAACATAATCATTTCACCTTTAGACTTTCAACTTAATCCATTTGTCTTTAGCCTTTATCCCCTCACCTCTCACAAAACAACACCTCACCTCACCTAAGAACTAGAAATAGGAACCACCAGACTTACCCTCACAAGCACCGAATCACCCACCCCACGAAAACAAGCTGGTCAATTTCTAACGAGGTGCAGAGTGATGGTAGGGTTTTCAATTGACAGATGTGGAAGAATATCTTGATTTACAAAACTAGGAAAAAATTGTCATTTCAATTATGTCAACAATATTTTCTCTATGAGGTTCCTTAAAAATCTTATTGAAATGAATTTTTTTCACCTCAGTCATCTCAGAAAACCTATGATATTTCCCTCCCACCTCATTCTTAACACTCCAAATGGTATTTGATATTTTCATCATCTTTGCATAGTTGTTAAAAAATCAAGTGTTTTCATCTCGCTGTGCTACCCAAGCTGCTCTATTTTTTTGCCTCCATTTTGATTCTTCCTAGTCAAGAAAACTTTTTTTCATGGCTCCAAAAGATTTAAGTTACTTATCTCTTATTCATTGAAAATTCCATTCATGTTAGGTTTGAAAATGTTATAAATTTCTTCTTCCAGTATCCATGTCTACGCTTATGGATCCTTGAGTTTGGATTTGGCCCACTCAACAAATTTTATTTTTACAATTTTAAAATTGCCACTAAATTAAAATGTAACAGATTCCTCCAACCGATCATCCATATGTTTCCATTCACTATCACACAAATCCCTAAATTCAATATCCTTAGACCAATGAGAGTTGAATTTAGAAGGGCTTGGGGGATTTTCATTCTGCCTCCCCCACTAGGAGAAATATGGGAACATGAACAAAAATATGCAACAATCCCCTTCGAACTAATATTCATCAAAATAAAATACTGCGGTGTGAATCATTTAAAATGTATATCAACTTAGTAAACCAAATGAAATTTGTTACCACTCTTGCACGCACAAAAGGGTTGTTGTGATATGCAAACCTGTTTTAATTTTTTTCATTCATAAGACTCCTGGGTAGCTATGGAATCTATGTACTGCAAGTTAGCTTAATCACTAAGCTATATTAGTACTTAATATTAACTTAGAAATTCATATTAGGATAAATTATATTTAGAAATCAATTATAAACTAAAACCTCAACATTGAATTGGGCTTGTCAACTATTTTATGTAGAATAGGCAATATTTGTTGTATGTGGCATGAAATATTGGAATTGGAAACCATATTATATATCATGTTGATCAAAATGGGAACAATAATATGCAACAAGAAATTGTTGAGGCCATAAATTCAAGGTTCATTACAGAGGATAAAAGATCAAGCAATTTGGACTTACTAAACTTCTTAGAAGAACTTGCTTTAGTATTGGGATCCTTATGTGGGACATTTTTTTAGTGAGATTTAAGACCCAAGTGCATATTTTATCCTTTCGTGTAAAATTTTGGTCTCATGTAATTACAAAGTTTTTTAAATGATAGTACATACCCATTAAGGCCTTTATTTCACTGCTCTTGAGGGTTACAACTATTTGCATATTTCCAGTGATGCATTGCGAACCTATTTGTGTGTGTGCCTCATATTCATAAATATTCAAGACGGGAACACAATTTTTTAGAATCACTAGAGTGATTAATCAAATTTCAAAGTACATTAGGGTAGATAACATAAGGAATTTATTTTATCTCACGTATAAATAAGATATAAATAAATAAATAAATAAAATTTGTAATTTTATTAATAATGAATTATGACTAATAACAAATGAAGACAATGCACAATCCAATCACACAATTTGAAATTTAAATAGGTCAATCCACACATCATCTAATGATACATTCATACAATACCATCTAAAAATAGCTTGTGACATGTCTTCTCCTTAAAAGTGTTGCAATAGTCATTTAGAAACATTAAGCTCAAATGTGTTGCAATAGTTCTTTGGAATCATTGATGTCAATTTGAGTCTTTATAAGATAAGGTAAGGTAAGATAATTTTAGTAATGTCCAATGAATGGCCATAAAAGTAGGTCAATGAGACTAAAACAATACATTCAATGTAGGCACGAAAAGTGGGAGTGCAAAAGCAACTCCCCGATCGATATTGAAAGAAGAGAGAGAAAGAACTAAGTGTCTAATATCAAAAAATTCAATGTTTAACTAAGAGAAGATATAAATAATGTGCAAGTATAAGAAACATGATATAAATTTAAGAGTCTCAACACTGAACAAAAGAGAGCATGTCAAGGATTTCTAGTGCTCATGTTGGCTACTAAGGGTGAGGCCTTCAAAGGCATACATAATCCTAAGGAATACATGGAATGGACGGATCATCCCTCCCTCAAATATTAACTTATTCCTTACTCTCCATATAAAAATACATGCAATGTAGGCACAAAAAGTGGGAGTGAAAAAAGAAACAACCCAATCAATATTGAAAGAAGAGAGAGAAAGAACTAAGTGTCTATCAAAAAATTGAATGTTTAACTAAGAGAAGATATAAATAAGGTGCAAGTACAAGAAATATGCTAGAAATTTAAGAGTCTCAACATTGAAAAAAAGACATGATGTCAAGGCTTTCTAGTGCTCACGTTGGCTACTAAGGGTGAGGCCTTCAAAGGCATACATAATGGTGAAAGGCTCTCTCAAGGGTAGGGTCTTGAGAGAGCATTTCACCATTAACTAGAAGCCTTCCATTCACCTTTCAACATAATCATTTCAGCTTTATACTTTCAACTTAAGCCATTCACCTTTAGCCTTTATCCCCTCACCTCTCACAAAACAACACCTCACCTCACCTAAGAACTGGAAATCGGAACCACCAGAATTACCCTCACAAGCGCCAAATCACCCACCCCACGAAAACAAGCTGGTCAATTTCTAACAAGGTGTAGAGTGATGGTAGTTTTCAATTGACATATGTGGAAGATATAGTAACATCAGATGTGTCAAACCAAATTCATCACCCACATAAATATCTAGGGTTTTCAAATGTATATATCCATAAAGGAATAGATCCCAATACAAAAATAGAAAATACAAACAGACATCTAGGGTTTGCAAACAAAAATCTATTTACATGTGACTTCGCTATAGAAGGCCCCTGCAAATTTGAATTCTTATTTCTCCTTTTAATAAGTCTCCACATCCTCTCCACAACATTTTTATCCACCATGGAAACTGTTTATATACCTATACAAACTACAATGCTAGAATTAACTAAAACCCCTCTCCTCTAGTCGGCTCTGAGCTCCAATGGTCCAATTAACTAAAACCCCTCTCCTCTAGTCAACTATGGCTCCAATTTAGACCTCATCGGCTCCAATACTGCTCACATGATCCACTATTGGTTAGGCCAGAAACCCCAATTACACCTCCCTCTTCCCCCTCAAATATTTAACACTGGACCCACTCTCTCTGTGCAATATTGGTTAGGCCAGAAACCCCAAATACACCTCCCTCTGCCCCGTCGAATACTTACCACTGCACCCACTCCCTCTATGCCCATGGACTAGTTATATATTACCTTAAACCCCAAACACACCTCCCTCTGTCCCGTCAAATATTTACCACTAGACACCTGCCCTCTACGCCCATGGACTAGTTGTATAATTACCTGAAGTGCACTGTATTCTCCCACAGTCTTTGTGCCCTCATCAAATTATGAAGAGCAATGTATTATCCCACATTCGGCACCCTCGTCAATTCCCTGCACCCTCGTCAAATTATGAATGTGATACCCTATTCTCCCACCGCTTCAAAGAGTAGTCTGAATACATTAATTGTCAACATTTTTCTTATGTCGTGAAATGAGTGAAATCATAGCAGGAATTATTATAAAAACAATATTATAATATTACGAAAAATGATATATTTTTCATAACTATTGATTAATATATTTTAAATCATCCACATAGCTATATTGTATATAAAGTTTGCAAATTATATTGTGTGACTAATATTTATTTAGTTGTGTTTACATGACAATCAAATTAGTCATTTCTTTAGTCGTTGTTATTTGTGTGACTTATTATTTAGATTTTTTTTTTTCCCGAGAACCAAATTAGTCATCTATTTAGTCATTTGTAACTGTGTTGCAAAAAAATAGTAGAATTTAGTCATTTTTTCACGTCATGACTAAACATTTTAGTCACATAGTCATTTATTTGCCAAATTATACTAGTGGGTTGATCAATGACAGGTAGATGCAGTGACAGGTTGGATACAGTGGTAGTGACAGGTTACAGATTTTCGTGACAGTGGAAATGACAGTGGAAGTGACAGTGATAGTGACAGTGGCAGTGATTATGGTAGTGACAGTTGGTCTACACTTATATTTCAAGGTGGAAGGACAGGGAAAGGAAAGGGGGTTGTAGCCTCCTTCTAGTTGGTGCCAGAGAACATAGGGACTTGGAGCTTCTTTCATGTTGGAGCTTGAGAATCAGGGGGTTGTATCCTCCTTCTGATTAGAGCCGAAGAATTCGGGGAGTTGTAGCTTCCTTCAGGTTGGAGCCTGCAAATAGGGGGTCGAAGCCTTCTTCCAGTTGTAGATGGAGAATTGGGAAGTTGGTGCTTCCAATGAATGTATTCTTTGATATATAAAAAAACATTCCATGTTTTTCTCCCATTTGGGTTTCCACGTAAATTTTGGTGTAATGTGTGTTTGATGTAATGTGATGTAATGTTTCTGATGTTTATATGCTCATGATATATTGAATGCAATCATAGATGATACATTTATGATATATTGTTGGTAAGATTGAAGTTTATATATTGTGGTTAAAAGTGGTAAAAATGCTCATATTGATTCACGCCCCNCCCCCCCCCCCCCTCCCCCCTCTTAGTATTCCAACAATTGGTATCATAGCAGGTCCTTCAAGAAAATAGTTTAACCACTAGAAGGTAGATCATGGAGAGCAACAATATGTATAAGAATGGAATACCACAATTTGATGGACAAAACTATGAATTCTAGAGTAGAAGGATGAAAACATATGTACAAGCACATGGATTTGATGTTTGTCAATCAATAGTAGATGGATACAAAGAGCCTACCAGTCCTCCAACAAATAACAATAGAAAGAAACTAAATCAAAACAATTTGAGGGCTAAAATCGATATCCTTAATGGTCTGGTTGATTCATTATATGTAAAGTTTATGCATTGTGATTCTACAAATGATATTTGGGACAAACTTCAGAATGTTTATGAAGGAGATTCCAAATTCAAGGTTTCCAAGCTTCAGACTTATAGAGGTCAATTTGAACAATTGAAAATGAAGGAAGATGAAGACATTGCAGCTTACTTTTTTCGAGTTGATGAAACAATGAATGCAATTAATTGATTGGGAGAAGAAGTTGATGAATCTATGATTTTTCAAAAGGTACTGAGATCTCTTCCAATGATATTTTATCCTAAGATTTTAGCACTAGAAGAAAGAGAATATTTAGGTACGATAAGCATGGATGAGCTACATGGAATATTTACATCTTATGAAATGAGAACAAATCAAGAAAATCCATCCAAGAAAGAAGCAACCTTCAAATCATCCAATAAAACAAAGAAGAAGAAAATCCCCAAGTCAAAGCCAAATTGCAGTTGTAGCGATGATTCAGACGAGGATGAATAAATAACCAACTTCGTGAGGAAGTTGAAGAGAGGAACTGGCAAGTACAAAGGTATGCTTCCCTTAAAATGTTTTAATTGTGGTAAAATTGGTCATTTTGCAAATAAGTGTCCTTATTCTAAGAAGTCAGATAGTGATGAAGAAGAAGATCCCAAGAAAGAAAAGAAATATCAGAAGGGAAACATGAAAGCAGATGAAAGAAAAGTCTTCAAGAAAAATCTCTACTCAAGAGAAGATAGTTCTTCATCTAATGAAGATGATGAAAGTGATAGTGACTCGGAGAGAGTACTCTTTATGGCTACAGAAAATAAGAAAAAAAACTCATCAAAACGAAGAAGAAGGTGAGGTGGATCTTGAGGAATAATTAATCAGTGCTTTAACTGAGCTGAAGAAAGAAAGGAAGAAAAACAAATCATTCAAAGAAGAAAAAATCTCCTTGAAAACCCACTTGAATAAGGAAAGAGAAAGGAAGAATTAATGTAGATCCAGATGATAAAGAAAGAAAAGGAGTAAGAAGATTGAAAAAGAAAACGTGACATTGAGCGTTGAAGTCAACAAGCTCAGCAATAACTTGAAAATTTCTCAAGTGTTAGAAAACATTCTCAACATTCAAAGCCCATACAATGACAAATCTATACTAGGATACAAGAATGTTCATTTTGAGAAAGGTTCAACCTCCATGACAAAAGGAACATAACAAAAGCGTTATGCATAAGTTCTCAAAGGAAGGAATCATAGTCAACAAGAATTAGAAAGGAATGAATACATTAGACCTTCTACAATCAGGAAACAAAGAAGCTTCAATCATGATGAAGGGATCAACAGAAGACAAGATCATGATCATCCAAGGAAGGAATTCAGAAGGACTACACCACAAAGAAGATCATTCACTCCCAGGTATGTAAATTTATTTTATGGTCATTGTTTTAAATGCATTAACTTTGGGCATAAAGGTATGAATTGTAGAGCGTATGAAAGAAATGTTCAAGAAATATATGCATATGTGGCCCCACACAATATTGAATGTTACAAATTCCACAACTATGGACACATAGCTTGAAATTATAGAAGCGTAATATAGCCTTTCATGAAGGAAGACATTGATGTCAGATACATGAAGGTTTGGAAAGGAAATTTGGAACTAGAAGAATAGGTGAATGAAGAACATGTGAATGAAGACAAGATGAATGAAGCACTTCGAGAGATTGTTCTTATAGGATTTGCAGTAGCACAAAATTAGGATGAAATTACAAGCCAAGAGGAAGATGTAAAACTCCAGGAAGATGATGAAAAGGAAGATGTCATAATTTAGAAAGAAGATAAAAAGGATGTCAAACTCAATGTTGGAACACACATATTTTTTTTTAAATACTCCAGTTACAAAAAGGTTTAAGCTGCCCACTATTTCAAATAACAAAAAACGATAACCATAAACCTCAAATCTCGGATTTCGGGATTTCGCAGATCTAATGGTTATACATATCAAAGTTCCTAATTTCCCGACATGGGAAATAGCAAAGTCAGGTTAAGTTTAATCATGATCATCGAAACATTGAGTAGCGATTATCACAATTTTAATGCATCGCGCTTTTGCGATTCGGGAGTCATGCCTCGAGCGACCTTCGAGTGTCTGATGTACAAAGTCGAGAAAGTGACTTAAGATAAACCTAGTTAATTACAAGACTAATGATAATTAATGTTATTTAATTATCGTGACTTCGCAACTCGACAGTTTTACCTTAGAACGACACCTTTGTAATCCCGATACTCAAGGTCATGAGATTTATAAACTAATCACGATCAATTAAGAACTTAAGTCTGATCAAAGTTAATTAACCAAATCGCAATATTGCAAATTTGGGGTTCATGGCCCAAGACTAAGAATAAAATCGTCTGAGACTACAAACGTCGAAAAAGGATTAACAACTAATTGTGATTAATTAAAGGATTAAACTGGATTAATTAATATCTTAAACATATTTAAACCTGTGGAGCTTACGGGTAAAGAATAAAATGTTTCTACGATCATCCCAAGTCACGAAATATCAAACATTTATGGAATTTATAAGCGAATTAGGGAAATGATTGAAAGTAAGATCTTGCTTTATTTCCAAATCTTTCGAATTAAACGTCGTGTCAACAAGGACCTGCATAGACTCCAGCATTCTAAATGAAAGAATTTTTGTCATTATTTGAATTTCATTCTAGTTTCACAGAGCTAGTTTAGCGAGATAACCATTGTTTATATTTTCATCCTCTGTAACAGGAAATATAATCTTGAGATTTTATATCATGGCTCCATGGAAAATGCCCAAAACAGCTGGTGAAAGTTCAGGTCAAAGTTTGGATATTATTTTTTATACCTCGCCTAGAAACATCGACACAGTCAAAACATGGACACAGGTTTTCAACATCTTGCAATACGAGCTGATAAACTGCCCAGACGACTCGAGGGATAATGAGAAAGATTATTTGTATATCAAATACAAAGTGGTCACTCAGTCGGAGATGCAAAAGGTAGCAACAAGTATGTGGCTTTTTCCCTATTGTGATATGGTTAAATGGGCATTAGACCACGTAGATGTCCCAACTAGGACAATATTTAACATGCAAAAGGTGGTTGTTGGGACATTTAGGCCGGAGCATCTGCAGGCGATGTACAAATTGTCTCCCACACCCAATTTTACTTACAATGTCGAATTCTTGGAGGGTTTCAAAAAGAAAGAATGCGGTCATTTTGGAAAAAGATTATCCGACCTGATCAAAGATTGGTGCTCACGCCCTGAAAAATTCAAAGCAAACACTCATTGTATATACACAATCTCTTCGTTACAACAACAATTTATGTATATAGCGATGATGGTATGCAGGCTTTATGGAAGAGAGAATACTGCGCATTTTGTGCTTCCATGGTTACCACTTATCCACACAGTAATAGAGGGGTACTCTTTCGATTGGGCTAAATTGTTGTCAGATAGTCTGGCCAGCCAAGTTACCGAATATCAAGCACAAAGGGTGAGTGGGAAAGCAGCTTCATTTTCATGTTTTCTTACATTATGGATGTTGTATGCTTCATGACACCTTTTCCATTAATGAGCTAGAGATGGACTCCAAATAACGCAGAGCATATTCATGTATACCACTCCAAACTCTGGGAAGATAAAGCCAAAGACTTCGTCTATGAGATTTTCAACTGTGTAATGGAACAATGGATGTCGTTATCTTCAGCCATCCACCTCCCAAGATTTCAGATGAAGTCATGGAAAACTTGAACAACGTGGCAGACTGGTACCTAGAAGAACAGTTCTCATATATTAGGATTTTTGGCGGCTCTGTCCCCCCATATGCCCTACCACTATTCTTACCAGACAAGCTAGTATGTCAAGAAATCGCTAGGAAAACTGTGCTCAGCGGGATAAGCAAAGAACTCAAAGGAGTACAGAAAAAGGTATGGCCATCCTTTCCCATACACATTAGTACATATTCTTTATTATATTTTGGCCATGCCAAAGAGGAGGCCACGACCTTGGAGGAAATGAAACTAGTAGACATTGAATTTAAGAAACATGATCCTCATAAGGTCGAGGGTAACCATATGGCAAGTTGTGGTCTAAAAAGATATGAGCACAAAAATTCCCCTCATGACGAAATGTTCCGAGGAGTGAGATCCTACTTGAAAGTCTTAAGTCGGGTTCAAGCTCTGCTGCCCAGAGATATGACCAATTTCTACAAATTGCAAGAACACCGGAAAAGTGGCCTCCCCAAAGTTTTGTAGGGAAAAAACTCAAAACCTCGAGGTGCATAGAAAATAGGAGCCCAAGGTTCAGCGGATACAAATCTTGGAAAACAAAAAAATCAAGAGAACATAGAGGACACTGAGACCTCGAAACAAGAAACCGAAATCCCAATCCAAGAGAAAAAAACTCCCAGAGACAGATACACCAGTTAAATAGGTCAAGGATCAAACAGAGACCCCCTCAAAGGGGGTAGGATACATGCCCTTGTCTCCATCAAATGAAATAGACACAGATGTTATCATAAAACAAGCATCCAAATAAATCGGCAGTCCCATTCCATCTGTCACACCCTTACAATATACAAAGGGGAACCCTAATGCAGAGATAATATCTAAAGAGGATTTAACACCTATCTCTATAGAAGAATTGCCTCCTAGCAATTTATTTTTTAGCAAGAAAAGGAAGGTCGTGGTGAAGAGAGAAACATATCAAAAAGAAGGTGCAGCAGCTAAAAAGTATAGAGTATTAATTGATGGAGAAGCTTTAAAAGAAGAAGAATTTGCCGATGAGATAGCAGGAACATTGGGGGATTATGAAACGGCCAACCAATATTCAGTTGGAACCTTGAAGGAACGGCCGAAACAAAGGGACCTGTTGATTAGCAAATTACAGACTCAGATAGCAGCTGTAGAGACGAATGTCAGGAATGAGGCATACAAAGATTTTGAACAAACCAGAGCAGTCGACCAACAGGAAATCGAATAGCTCAAATCTAATCTTGAGAAAATGCAACAGTCGACTCAGACAAGTCAAGCACAGGTAAGTCAATAGGAGGAGTTAATAAAAACACTTGCAATCTAAATTAAATTTTACTAAAACTCAGGTCATAGATATAGCAGTATTTCGAATTCAAGCCACTGAAATACAAAAGAAGATCGAAGCAGCTCAACAGAGTCTACTTACTAAAGTAGAAATCATCCAAGAACATTTTCAATTGATAGATCAAGCCTTAGACAAAATTACCTTAAGAGAGAGAGAAGCTAAGGTGGCTCAAAGTACTTTCCAGGAGACTATCATAGCAACGATGAAAGAGGAAATGGTCATCGCTTCCAGATTATCCATTCAAGAACAAACTAGAGGTAACATTCTGTTAAAAGCATGGGAGCATAATCTATCAGAGAACAGAAAAATGGCTAAAGAGGTGAGAGACTCTTGTGAAGAAACATTTGGCCTAATAAATAAAAAATTGCTAGATCTCGATAAGGAGAATAGATCTGGAATGTTGGGCAAGATTAACATAGTTAAACATCTGCTAGATATCAAGGAAAATGTGGAAAGAGACCAAGTTGAACTATCTCAGATAAAACAAGTAAATATTTCCCAAATAGACAAATGGTTGATAAAACCGAACCTACAGTTATTGTCTATCATTTTAGAAGACGGGAAAATAGGAGAAATATTGCCACAGTTGGAGAGGAAGTGATACACTTTCGAAGCAAATGACCAAACTGAACTTCCCAATTTGATAGCCCAGTTGGTAGAAAAGTGTGTAAATTGTATTGAACAGGGGAAAGGGAAGACTTTTGGAGGCCAGTAATACAGTTGCTTATTCCATCCTATTTTGGAGCTAGAGGACAAAGAGAGGAAAACACCCCGCCAACATGAAGGAAGATAAGGGACAACGAAGTGAAACGTTTCATCTTTTCATTTGTAACCGAAACTTTTAGAAAGGTAGAATTTGAAACGTTTTAATCTAAAATAAATATACATTTTGAGAAAGAAAAAGGGGCTACTTTTTTCCGATTGTAAAGGAGAAGACTCTCTTCACTGAGAATTAATACAAATGCAGACCAGAGATTCTACATCTCGTCTATTCTGAGTTATGTGTTCTTTGTCTTTTCATATTTCAACATACTTTCATATATTTTCTTTGATGAATTCAAATCACAATTTAGTACAACCTCTACCGTGGTTATGTTATATTCATTAATCTATTAACAAACAGATTTTCCTCTGTATTCACTATTAGTTAATACAAGACCTGCATGTTAATTAGATACTATATTTTATACTTCATTGAAGATTACATCAATCACTTTCTTCTTCTGTTACAAAGTAAGATTCTTCAGCTTTTGATGCCTTGCTTTGATTAGCAGCTTTATGTTTTTCTTTCCATTCATTTTGTATTTTGATTTTAACTCAGGTACGAGAAACAGCCTCTGAGTTGTTATAATATTAATTCATTTTAAAGAACTTTTCTCTGTTATTTATGTGGTGAAAGGAAAACATTGAAACCTTTTCATCTTTTCCTGATGCCTGACATTATACTTATAGCCTTAATATAAACTCAGGAACAACACTCAATAAAATGATGAATCCACAAATGCAGAGGAAGATCACTCTGCATTAGAGAAGGTATTTTTCTAAGCCTTGGAGACTCCTAGTAAATATGAATATTGAATAGGGGGAGTCTATGCAGTAGCTACTATAGATCAGAGAACTATCCTTTGAGAAGTTTGAAGTGTTTGTAGAGACATATTCAGAGCAGTCAGATAGCAGAAGTACAAAATGACAAATTGATCGATTGAGAAGCAGTGTTTCCATGCAAATATTAGAGGAATATTATTGACACACTTTTTAGGCAGGGTTGCATTCATTATAGGTTCAAGGATGTATTGAATATTAGTGGACATATTTGATTCATTCTGAGAAATAGGAATATGTGATGATTAGTTACAGCATAAAAGCCTTCATGATAATACAGTGACAGATGGGTCAACATTATGGATAGTTGAGTAGAAGCAATGGACTTATGATATCATTGGCAGGTCTAGGTAGATATATGACAGAGTATGTTTACAATTGGAATCAATGGACAAATGGAATCATTTGGTCACAAAAAGGAAAGCAATGAAAGGCATAGCAAAACAGGGAAAGAGAAACCTTCAGCAGAAGCTATATCATCAGAGCTACATTGTTGAATAGTATGGTCATTGATGTCTAAACAGAGAACATGACAGGCCATGAATATTTCAAGTTTACAAATTTTGAATGTTTTTTATATTTCAAAGAGTTACATGAGGAAGCACCAATGGACAATAAGCAGCACCGGAAGAAAGGAAAAGAAACATACACAAGAATCCCTACATTGATCAACATGACATCTTGCAGAGAATTCAAGGAAAGAGAAATTGTTAGAGAAAGAGATCAGAAAATAAAGATTAGAATCATACAGACAAGGGGATACATACCGACAGGGGGGGTTATCCTTTTGGTCATGATGTCAAAGGGAGAGAAAGAGAAAGAACAAACACACGAAGATAGTAATGGAATCCCCAAGGAGAGATACCATTTGGCATTGGTGTCAAAGGGGGAGAGAGAGAAACATTGATGAGGATCAGTGGTCGCGGGGGGAGAATGAGTATTAGAGTATGAGTGTTTCCATCAATGTTGGTGTTGACATCAATGCGAAAGGGGGAGATCGTTGGGTAGTTGGTTTGGACAGTTGGTTGTCACTGATGTCAACCCTTGGAGATTGATGTCAACCCTTGGATAAGTTATGAAGCCCTAGATATGTGGTTGATATTGATGGTGAGTTAGTTATCATTGATGTCAACAAGAGTGATTGATGTCAGTAGATGTAATGGGTTCATTTGATGAATTCTACATGAATCCCCATAGGTGTGGTTATGGGACCTGATATTGGTTGAGGAATATGAACATGAAGGATAGTATAAATGCATGCAATACATTCATAGATGGATAGTACTCATCGTGTTGTTTCTGGTGATAGGTGGTACACCCTGTGGTTTCTCACTGTTGAGGAGTCATGGCCTTGTGAAGTTAGAAGCCCCATAGAATGGTCAAGAAGCCCCTAGTTGGTTACAAGTATTTAATGAAAGGGTAAAGTGGTTGCAACAATAAAAGTCAAGAATCCCATAAAATTAAGGAAAGAGGTTAATGAATAAAAGTACAAATACACCTCAAGGAATCATTCATAATTACATTCACACACACTATCATTGAATATCTATCTTGTGAGAAAGCGATGTTTTGGCTAGTTTGTGATGGTAAAATATAAGGTAGCGACAAGTGAGAAGTATGGGAGTTTCAGGGTTGCATAGGAGAGTGAGAATATCTGAGGAAACCCTAGTTTGGTTGACCCCTGCGGGTCAGACCACTAGTGTCCTGCAAGGCATCCCCACGGGTTACCTAGGGCACGTCACGCTAGACCCTACATGACAGGGAGTCTTAGTCTCACAAGGCTAAGGAAAATTTGGTATAGATGTTGGTACCTGGTTGTTGAAGGTTGTGGAACAGTTATATTGTCAGTATTACAGTACAACAGGTCAGCTACAAGTTATAGGTATGCTCATTTATTAGTTTTGAGTATTATGCTTGGTGATGGTATGGTACATGCTTGAGAGGCATGTCTTGTTGATGCATGGTACATCTTGGTGATATTGGTATGGTACATTGATTAGTAGTACATCTTGGTTGTATTGGTATCTTGGTATATATTTTGGTTACATGGTGATGATGTTATGGTGCATGCTTCATGATTGTTCTTGGTATATTCTTGAAGCATTGGCACATGGTGTATGGTTGTTATGTTAGAGGTATATCATTGATATTGATACAATGTTGAAGAATACACTTGGTATATGGAAACACATGTATGAGATACATCTCTTGGTGATGTTGGTACTTGGTTGAGGTACACCATTGATAGTACTTTCTTGGTATATCCTATGGTTTATGGTGTATGGCATGATTGAGTGATATGGTATATGGTTGAGATACATTGTTGGTACATGGTATGGTACAAGTGTTGATGTAAATTGTTGATGTACATGGTTGATGATTGAGGTATTGGTTACAGGTGTTGGTGCGTGGTTGATGCACGTGTTGTGGTACATGTATTGGTGCATGGTTGATGCACTTGTTGTGGTACAGGTGTTGGTGCATGGTTTATGCACTTGTTGTGGTACACAGTTGATGCTTGGTATGGTACAGGTGGATGGTTTGGTACATGATTTGGTACATGGTTGAGACACATATCTTGTGATGGTATGTTGGTGATATTGGTACATGCCTTGTAGAAGCATGTGTTGGTGATGTTGGACATCTAGTTGAGAGGTGTCCTTGGTATATGATCCATGTGAAAGGATCTGGTTGAGTATCGGTGATAATGACAGTTTGGACAGGTTGATCAGTGATGGGTTAGATAGGTTTATCAGTGACAGGTGGATACAATGGAAAGTTGATGTGACAGGTTTGATATAGTGGTAGTGACAGATTACAAGTTGTTGTGACAGTGGCAGTGATAGTGACAGTGACAGTGACAGTGGCGGTGAATGTGGAAGTGATTGTGGTAGTGACAGTTGGTCTACACTTATATTTTAGGGTGGCAAGACGGGGCAAGGAAAGGGGGTTGTAGCCTCCTTCTGGTTGGTGTCGAAGAACACAGGAACTTGGATCTTCCTTCAGGTTGGAGCCTGAGAATCAGGGGGTTTTAGCCTCCTTATGGTTGGAGCCAGAGAATTTAGGGATTTGTAGATTCCTTCAGGATGGAGCCTGTAAACAGGGGGTCATATCCTCCTTCTAGTTGTAGCTGGAGAATTGGGAAATTGGTGCTTCCAATGAATGAATTCTTTAATATATAAGAAAGCATTCCTTGGTTTTCTCCCATTTGGGTTTCCACATAAATTCTGGTGTACTATATGTATTTGATGTGATGTGATGTTGCTTATGTTTATATGCTCATGATATATTGAATGCAATCATAGATGATACATTGATGATATATTGTTGATAAGATTGAAGTTTATATATTGTGGTTAGAAGTGGTAAAAGTACTCATACTGATTCACCCCCCTCCCTCTCAGTATTCCAACAATAATCACCAGATGTGGCTCATTATTTGCATTTGAATAGTATCATATCCAATTAGAATAAGGGAAATGATATCTTGCATGGTCAACTATATAGCCACTTGGATTGTAGAAATTTTCCAACATATTTGAGGTAATATTTGTTGTTGGATTGAAGAATTGTATTTTAAGTTTTCAAATCTTTTCTTTTATATTGGTATCTAAAGTCAATTTCATGGCATGTCTTTAGCTTATTTTTTCATGGTTTTGAAGGGTTTATTACCATTATAAAAAAGTACTTTCATGGTGTTTGCTTGATTATATTGGATATTGGTTTAGATTTCATTATGTTGGTCATATCCATATTTAGATTGGTGTTGAGAATGCTATCGAGGACAACAATTCCATTACCAATATACATGTACTCACGGGTATTTTTACCAAGTATAATAAGTTGCCTAAAACTTTGTGTTTCATGAGGCGTTATCTGGATATGAATAACCTTTAGCATTTTCAATTAACCATGTACCACAATCTGGCATGGTCAAAGCATAATGGATTTGTATTATTCTTCTACTGAATGCATTGAAGTAGTTTGCATGCGTAAATGGAATTCAAAAAAGAAACCTAAACTAGAGTTTGAATGCACAAAGAGGAATGGTCTTGGCATTAGCAAACAATGCCCATATTTTGGGCTTAGTTTCCATTGTCCATAAGCCCATGAATGATGTAACCTATATGATATGTGTTTCTACTCTAGATTTGGTTGTTCAATGATAAACCAAATGTTCTATCAATTCTTGAAAGCAAAACAAATTGTATTCTTAAGTCTTGTTGTGAATTGGCATACTAAGAATTGTATCAACAATTGTTTGTAGAAAATACTCTATTGGGATTTTCCTTATGGTTGAGGCTATGCATTATGAAACTAGGTAAAAAACCATTATCTTGGCTTCAAAACTAACTACATTAAATTAAATATGTAAATTTGTAGAGCCATTGGGCTCTGTTGAGGGGGTTGGCCTCCTAATTCTCAACAATAGAGATTAAACCCAAGGAAGAGACCCAATTAAACTCTTCCTTGTTTGGGATGGAATATTCCTCTAGGTTAATGGTTCGATAATCATTCGATAGGCTTTATGAATTAGTTCAAAAATATCTTTCTTTATTTTTTGTGTTTTTTTAATTATATATTCAATACGAGAAATAAACCTAATCTAGAGAGTTTGAATAAATTTGTTACTAAAAGATAACCTTGAGGAATAGTGAATGAAAGCGATATGTAGCTTTTAATTCTCTATGAAATAATTATGTTGAGAAATATTAGTACAAGATAACCTTGAGGAAACATAAACTATTTGAATGCAGAAAGAGATGGAAATTGTAGAAGCAAAACACTCAAAAATAAATCCACAGCATAACATTTATAAAATGTTGAAAACATATTTTAGAAAATAAAAAAATAATTAATAAAGCATACATAATCATTCACTGAAATAATAACCGATAATTTATCCAATCGTAGAAGATAACTTGGAAAAATGAAATCCTTACTAGAAGCTTGCAACATCAATTCAAGAGTATAATAATCCATGAATAATAATCAATACACATTAATCTTCTTCAAAAAAACAACCCTCGACTCCAAAAAGAGTTTTTGAATTAAATTTGAAATAATTATGAGCTACAATCCTTCCCAAATCACCTTAGAGCCAAAGACTCCTTCTAAGAGGTCAAATTACACATTTATAAAGTAAAACTAATCTAATTACAGAATAAAACAAAAAATGGCCATGCAAAAACCATGCAATTTGTTCATCCACTACATCCCAAGCGAACCGAGAGTTGTAGCTTTTGCATGCTCGTCATCATACTTTCTTCATTGATTGAATAAATTGTCACTTAGGCTTTGATGGGGTAACATATGTTGATCCTTTGGTAATTTTGAGATGGAGGTCCCACACTCAAATCTCTTGATCTAATTTTCTATTTTGGGAAAAATATACTCCAACTGAGTCATTTTTCTAACTTTGGTAATCATAAAATTCTAAAATTGGACACGCACCAAGGAAGAAATGCCCCTGAATTTGATCTCATGTTTTTGCCTTCCATCTTCGAACTACATCAAAACATCTCCAGCTTGTTAGCACTCTGTAAATTATGTCCAACTGAATAGACAAACAACAGAGGTAACTGTTTCAACCAGCTTTAGAGCTGAGGCACTAGCCTACCCAACTCAGAGAGGGCTCTCTCGTGTCACTTGATATATCTATGGAAACCGGTGGCTAGATTTGATTTGTTTGGGAGATTTTTAATAGAGTTGTTGGCGAAGAAGAGGGGAACACTATGGGCTATGGAGTCAAAATTCTGAAAGTGAACAAAACAATGCAAAGACTGATAGAACTCTCCAGAGGACAAATGCTAAATAAGGCGATGAATATGAGTTATTCTTGAAATAAAAAGATGTGTAGGAAGATAAAAAAGACAAATAATTGCATCAGAGCATTACAACAATGAATTTTGAATTGGTTAAGAAGAAATATACACAGTCTAAATTGCTAAGCCAAGAGAATCATGAGATGAATTCTGGGATTTTTTATCTCCAATTTAAACAGATGAAAGTGAAATGAAATAAAAGATCACAGGAATTACATACAATTAGGGAAGACAAAACTCATATCATAGCCATTAGAATCTTTTCATAAACAGTTCAAAATGTTTCTGCATATGTATTCAATTCAGTCCCAGAAAAATTACAATAGAGTCCAGAACCACCAGAATTGTGCCCTTGCACTTCTGCCCTCTCCTAATACACTCAGAACCTCTAACACTTATACAATTCGAGTTCCTTCAGTGTGCAACCAGTTACAATAATTGAAATGAAACGTTTCAGCTTCTACAATGATTACAAATGACAGTTTTCAGAAAAAACTGTTCATGATCCCTGCAGATTCCTCTAACGCTCCATCTCCTTCCTATGCCAAGTTCTGTTTGAAATGTCATTCATAATATTTCAAATATAATTGCATTTATCCATATTCTCATTAAACATTTGGGAATAATATATTTGAAATAAAAATAATTCCCAAATATTTTTCTATCCTGTAGAATTAAATTTCCATAATTTAATTCATGCCCAGGGTTTTTAAGACCATGTCTTGTTTGCCCAATTCACCATTTCATTGTAAAAACATTTACTTTTATCATTTCCCTGTGAAAAACATTTACTGTGTAATGTTTTTCCAATTTACCGTTTCACTATGGAAAAACATTTACTGTGTAATGTTTTTCCAATTTACCGTCTTTGGCAAAATACCTTTTATCTTCTTATTTTACTTATGTAAAACCTTTGGATAAAAATGATCCAAGTTTCCGTTCACTTGCATCTTCCATTTAATTATTTTCCATGGAAATAAACATTAGTCTCCTTGATTTGTAAACTTTAAATCTTACCTCTGTAAAACCTTTTCACCGTGAGGAGGAATCTCATTTATTAGAAATCCCATAATCATTATTGAAATGCACTCCTGGAAAAATGTCGCACATAAAAATATGATAAATGTTTGCATTTATTATATCAGGCTTGGGCTAAAAGTGGTTTAATCCAAACTGTTTTTACCTCTGATGTACTCCACGTAAAAACGCGTGTCCACCAAATAAACCACGGTAGTTTTCCCCGGTCCTCCTTTACATAATTAACCTCCTCGTTACTTTAATCCCCGATATGTATGTGCACCCTCCATCCAACCTTTGACTTTTCCATATTATAAATTGAGATTCATGCCCATGATTTGACGTGATTTCATAAATTAAATATTAATATAAATATAAAAATATTTATATTAATAATAAAAAAAAAAACTTTTTCTATTTTCGAAGGACTTTGGGCATATGAGGCTTAACACATGATTTTGTGGATGGGATAAGGGTGCTTAATAAAAGGCATGTTTTTTTTTATTTTCAACGGGAATATGAAAATAACGGTAAAAATGAATGAAGTTATGGAACTAAGGGATTTAGATAGGAATTAAGGCTAGGTATAGGCTTGGGATATTTGCCAATTTTTTACTCATGGAGTACATGACTATTTTGGATGATCAGCTGAGTGAAGGATTTAGGTGATGGGAGTTTGACGAAGCTGGTGAAAAAGTTTGAAAGTCTGAGTGGAAAAACAGCATAAGAACAAGATGCTTTGGGAAAAATTAATACGAATTAGTAGATGATAACGCAGCTAGCAAGAATCATTTAGATGACCTTAAACTAAGAAGGTTTCATTTCACTATAACACCATAGGGTTCTTCTCGCTATGATGTTTAGCATCCGGTTTTTTTGTTATAACTTTGGATTAAAATGTATAGTCTCATTTTTAGTGTTGATGCCTGGATGTCATCATTGCAAGATATATATAAGTTATGACTTCAAATCATATTTCAAAAAAAATACATTGAACATAAAAAATTCCTTTGACATCGTAGTAAGGTATTCAAGTTTACTTCCCTGAGTTTGATCTTCTCTCATGGGTTATGACATTAGTCATACCATATATTTAATTCAAAAAATTTAAATAAATAGGGCCAAATAAATAAAAATTTATAATGTAAAAGCTATATATCTTGGTGAGACCTATCCAACGGAATAAGGTATGCCCAAATCATAGATCAAAAGCAAACATTATTGTGAAAATACGAAAAGGGTTTTTTCTTTGATTGGCGAACTTTTTCACTTTTGCCTTGATCAACCATCTTTTTCACTTTCGCCTTGATCAACCATCTTTTTCACTTTCATTTTGATCGACCAACTTTTTCAATTTCACCTTGATCAACCAACTTTATCACTTTCATCAACGCTAGAAATGAACTTTGTCCGCCAATGAACAAATGAAAAACTAAGTAAATGAATCCCTTCACTCATAAATTCTTTGGGTTTTCTTGATAAGGAAATTATGCACAATGAAAACTAATTCTTCATGGAACTTCATCAAACTTCAAAGGAAAAATGAGTTTATGAAAAGAAACCAAAACCTTCTATAGGAAAACGAAAAGAGGTACCCAAAAATTATTGAAATTTTTTAGAGTGTGTTGAGGCCTCAACAAGATCCATCTCAATTCATTGAGAATGCTTTGTAGATATAAAGTATGAGAAGCATGTTTATCATGGGATCTATCTTGATAATGATTTTTTCCGATCATGTGAACGGTTACCCATTCGATTATCTTAATTGTGTGTATCTCTATGAATTCCCATTAATTACATGATTGCATGTGCATATGTGCTATTGCAAATAAATGATTATTTTCATCTTATATGATTAGGAGACAACAACACTAAAATTATTTGAGAACTTAAGAGAGGGTAGCTTATAAAACCATGAAATTCTCTACTAGTTATGCTCGGGTTTTATAGCCTCCTTAGGTGTGAGTTTCTTAGTGTTATAGTAGATTGTAGAATGATCAAGAAGAGCCATTGAATTCACCCAAGTCAAATGAACCTTTTAACAACAGAAATTGCTTTTATTTACTTTATTTTATGATGATAACCAAGTGTTTGACAAAATGCTTCAACAAGATATCTATCAGTCACATTATTATTGTGGTTGGATCATATCTAGTATTGAGATTAGTTGAGAAAAAGGTTGTTAGAGGCTCAAACTACAACTTTAATGCCAAAATCATTGTAGGTGAAGCCAACACTAATTTTAAATTTATGCAAGTAATTGTGTTTTTCATAAATGTGGTATGAGAGGCCTCATATGATAATTACAAAATTCATTGCATTGATATTGTTGCGAGAATGAATCATTTACCCATGAAAACCACTTCAATGTATATAGTAGAAGGATAATACAAATCCATGATGATTTGACTAGGATGGATTATGGTACATGCCTAATTGAATATGTTAATTTTTTTTCATAGACAAAGAACCCCTCGTGAAATGCATAGTTTTAGGCAACTTATTATTCTTGGTAAAACTACTTGTGTTTACAGGTATTTTGGTAATGGCATTGTTGTCCTGGGAAACATGCCCCACACCAATATAATTATGGATATTACAAGAAAAATGAAAACTAAACCAAGATCCAATATAATCAAGAAAACACCATAAAATCACTTCTCTATAATAGTAATAAACCCTTAAAAACCATGAAAAAATGACCTAAAGTCATACCCTAAAATTGGTTGAAGAAAGCAATCTAAAAATAAAGATTTGAATACTTAAAATATAATTTGTCAAGCCAAGGACAAAGTTTACCTCAAATATATTGGAATTTTTCTATAGTCCTAGTGGATATGCAATCGACCACTCAAGAGATCGATTCCCTTCTTTTAATTGGCTATGATACTATTCAAATGCAAAGAATGGGCCAGATCTAGTGATTATTAAAATGCTTGGAAAATACTAAAAAATCAGCTAGGAGAGTTAAAATGCACCCAGACTTCCAGCGTCAAATTTACCAGAGGAAAAATATTACAACTAAGTAAATAATTTATTGGGGATTATAATTTCCAAGTCATCATTATTGAATGGATAGAGGACCATTCCTCCATACAGTCTTTTTCTAAACACTTAACATGTATGAGTTTTTCTTGTATATTCCCACATACATATTGCATTCTGATTGATTACAAACAATAACCATTTTACTTGTCAATCCTATAGATTTTCGTAGAAATAACATAATCAATAGTGGAATTTTATTCATCATTAGTAAAGAATAAATTCATAACAAAGGAGGAGAAGAAAATAAATTTCCTTTTTCATAAATAAAGTTCTAGCCAACTAATTGGTTGTGCACTATTTTCCTCCCAACCATAGGAAAATCCTTTGTGAATGCCACCCCTATTTTGAGCTATGAGACCATTGAGGCAAAGAAGAAATAAAATGCAGAACTCTTGGGTTAGTCTCCCCATCCCAAAAAGAAATAAAAGATCAACCAAGTAACCCATTGTTTAGTTCTTTAATCGGACCAACATTTGGCACTCACAACACCTTCCCCACACAACATGAAAATACTTCCTTCTCTACTCAAAATTCCCTGAAAATTTCTTCCCTCAAGTGCTCTACAATGTGTACATAAAAATTATAAACCGTTATCTATTTCAAATCAAATTATAATATAATTTATCTTAGTTCTTGGACATTTTTTGTGATAAGCTTTCTTTAGGAATTATAATGGTGTCTCTCTACTCATTCTAGTTTCTATTACGACACATATGTCCCTTCCTTTTTTTCTCCATGGCGTCATCTTCCTTCTCTTGTTCTCTACTTGGTTCCCCTAGATTTCTTTTATAGTCTATTCAATCCCATAGTATGGTGTATCCCTTTCTCCTCTTCTCTAAAGATTTAAAAAAGAACATCCGCTCCTCCTATTCAAATTTCCTCTCTTGGAATGAGAGAAAGGTGGAAATATAGTCCTAATACAACTTCGTTTGGTTCCAATAATGCGGGGAACAAATTCCCAAACCATAGGAGGTGGTTGCCTAAATCTAAGAGATGGTTATGTCCACCTCTCTTGTCTCAAATTAGACTATAGGTTAGGATGAACATCGATATTATAAAAGAGTGAAGGGTTAGGGTAATGGAAAGGTGGATTAGACACTTAGGCCTAACAGACATAGGTATATAGGCATATATACATTCCCTTGGATCCCCTAACCTTTCCCCTCTAGTGGTATCATAGCCCCTTTAGGTGCTAATTGTCAATGAACCTTGGATATTTCATTAATATCGAATGTTAATGTTTACATGTATTTAAAATCACCATGGCATGTCTACCTCATGGTGTGAATAAGGCATAGTAATAAAACATTTAAAGATGTATGCAATTAGTGTTCAAATCATTCCAAAGGGTCGAAACTAGGACATTACACAAGAATCAAATCCATTTACTCACATATATGCACCATGTACTTAACTTTTCCATTTAATGATATATCATATGTTGCTTTGAAATGGCCCAAGGCTTTACCAATATGCCTCATCGTCGAATCATTCCATAGTTTTAATGGTAGCGTCAAAATTTTTACCCACAATAGTTCTAAATTTTCTTTCTCCTTTCTCAGGTTAAAGGTTGGTGACCACAACTTTAGTATTAACACATAATTACCCCATAACTAGAATCCCTCCTTAATTCTGAGTGCATCCACCATTATTCTGAATGTGAAAGATATCCAACCCCTTGCCAGAGTGAAGTAACCTGACATGTAACCAACGAGAGGTTCCCGTACTTTTGAGATATAATGTATTAAAGTAGATTTAGAGATGAATCTTCCATAGAAATTTCCCACAATACTTAATTCTTGAAGTTTTAGAATCTGGCTCGAAAATATGTCCTCCCCCAACACCATTTTCTCCTTCTCCCATCATAATTTTACACACTTAGGTTTCCTTTGTTGAACCCCCTTCTTCAAATTCTTGGGAGGTTGACCATTTTATAAGGTTTCCTTAAATGAAGTTATTTTTCCTCCAAACATTCATCTACAAAACTTATCTTCAAAACCTATGGCAGTATCCCCCTTGTTCACAATATTCCTTTCCCTTGTAGCTTGAATTGCATCATGGGTTCTTTGAGAAATGCATTTGTTCAATCTTTTGGCAAAGAGGATAGAAATGCATAAAAACCATAGTCCATATGACATTGAAGGTTCCATTAATTTGTTGATCTGGATTGGATCATTTAATTATTTATCCTCTATCTCGATGCTTTCAGAGTGGGAAAAATTAGAGGAATCATCTTGCAAGGTCATTTTAGTGGCAAATACCAGTTTGGAAAATTGGGGTCCAGAACCTTCTAGAGCCATTTTGAGGCATTAAATGGAGTTTTTTGGGGTTTAGGTGTTAAGAATTTGCACCCACCCCCTTGACAATGTTCTACACTCTGAAGCCTTTCCAACAGTTCAAATCATGTGTCAAACGGAGTTTGTATGCAAAAGTTATGCCTCACGCGATTTCACCTATCATGTTGACCACCATAGTACAATAGGATGCCACGTTAGCCCCCATTACCCATGCATGTGGGGCTATCCACATGAGAAATTTCAAGAATATTATAGAAGTTTCAAAACCCTACCACAATTGAGGGTTGAGGAAGTAAAAAAACCACCCCGATATGGCTATCGGACTATGTCAAATACCGAGCCACCAGGAGGAGAAGGGGTTCCATTCTATGTTATTGTATTTTATTTTGTAGCAGAGAAGAACAATTGGGAGTTGGAAATTAGAGAGCATAATAGAGGGGGTTAATGTTTTGTAGCATCCTAACAGGCCACATGTCTCAGGTAACTCCATAAAGTGTGTCTTCTCCTTTGTACTTTCATTATTTCCATACTAGAGAAAAGAGAGCAGAGTAGCCTCACCTTCTAGCTAGGTTTTCTCTCGTAAGGGTTTCCCAGAGAAAATATATGTTTTATCTTGTGGATGGTGTGTTATTGTACTTTTATGTTCTTTTTTTTTCGCATTTTATCTATTTCATGCATAAGCAGGAAATGAGTGACTAAATATTTTGGAATCTATTGGAATTTAACCTTCTTAATGTAGATTTCAGTTTTATTTATCATATTTGTTGTGACAAACTATTCCAGTGGAATATCCACAGTAGTTTAGAGATCGTATTGATATCAAAGCGGGTTTTTCTTTTGGGTATTTGCAAGAAGTTGCAGGATCCAAGAATCGACTTAAAGAAAATCTACATAAACCCTAGACATGGTGAACGAGTATGTGCATAACAACCTTCAATATCCAACAAAAGAGATATTTGAGAGGTTGGATGATCATAATTTGGACCAGGAGTCAAAATTTAGCTCAAAAATCAAAGTTCTCGGAATTGCCTCAAAACGAACGGGTGCATAGCCCTCGTCGTCATGAACCCAATGCAACTCATTTGGATTCAAACGGACATCGGATGAGTGAGATATCGCGTTCTGTTCGAATCGTCAAACAGGCAAAAAAAATTGTGCTCACTGTACAGTTCATACGGAAGCTGACGTGGCATGCCCGTACGATGACGTGGCAGAGGCCGTACGATGACGTGGTAGTTCGTACGCTGAGTTGGAAGTTGGATGAATGATATTGAGACACGTGGTAGTTTTTGGTTGGTTGTACGGTGCCACATGGCCCAGTCGTGGGTTGCCACGTGGCACCCTGTTATTGGTTGGTTGTATAAAACTTTTATGGAGTCCACCAGATTCGATCCCCCGACCTCCACATTCATGCAACGTTTTGGCAATGGTCGCCCAACCGATGCGCCATACATTGTTCCTTGACATTTATATGAGTTTATATGTATTTAAATTTACATTGAATTATGGTTGGTGGGGGGGGGGCGGGCTAGGGCTTAGCCCTAGCCCACGGTTTCGGTGGTTTCACATATGACCAATGGATTCGCACGTGTATATTTCAAATGGAGTCCAGCCCTCGATTTTGGGTGCCAATGAATATGACCCGACCCCTATACAAATGCGCAGGAATTAGTTTTTAAAACGGTTATACAACCATTCGACCGACACTTGTCGGTTTTTCATTGGTTCAAAACTCAGCCCTTTTCGTATTTGCGCGAGGTCACACGGTGACCTTTGTGACCATGGCCTATGCGGTTTGGGGGCCTAATATCGTTAACGGTTCGACTGTTTCACCATTTTTGCAGTTATGCACGTGTGCTAGGTTTTAGCATGATTTGGAGTGTGTGTGCTAGGTTGGCCACACAGAGGTGTGTTTTGGCGAACCAGAGACAACAAGCTTGAAGGAAGAAAATGGCAGGAGGCCTATCTTCTTCATTTTTTGTTCAAATGAGGTGCCAAAAAAGCCCAGCTAGGGGTTTTTGGACGTTCTGAATCCATTGGCACTGTTTTCAAATCCATTTGAAGACTTCTTTTGCAGTTTTTTCTCATTGAAGTTTCAGAGAGCTCCAGGGAGCTTGAAGCCCTCATTGATTGAGGTCATGCTCAAATGAGCCCATGTCTGTTTTTTGTGATTGAATAATCATTTTTGGCTAATTGTTATGCTCTGAACACATTAGGATAGGTTTCATATCCATTTGAATACTTTTACAGGTGTTTTTTCCATAGTGAAGCTCAAGGAAGCTTAAGGCCACATGTAGAAGAGGTCATGCCCGGATGAGCCATGATCCATTTTCAGAGTTCTATTAGTCATTTTTTGGGTTTTTATGTATTCTAAACCCAATGGTACAGTCAAAATTTCCATTGGAGTTGAGCAGTAGCTTGTAAAAGAATATTTGACAAATTAATCCCAGAGAGCCAAGTCCATTGAAGGAGGCTCAAGGAGATGTAGCCCAGAGAGGGGTGAACTCCTTTATCATCTTGTTATTGTTGTGAGTTTGATGGTTTATTTGTTGCATGTTATGTTGTTTTGTATTTATTTAAAGTACATATTTAACCATTTAAAATAACATTTCCTCACACATGAACATTTAAAAGAAGATGCATAAACTGGGCACATAATTTATCTTGCATATTTTAACACATGGAGCAAGGTCCTGTAAAGTTTATTTTAATGAAGTAGAGGGTGCTTGCATAGCATAACAAGTCAGTACACTATTTTCAGATCATTGGAAGCACATATGATCCTCCTCGTGGAATCTCTAGTAAGTAAGCTCAGATCGTTCAGAGATGATGGAGGCCCTAACTCAAAGATCAGATCAAAGGGGAAATTCGGAGATCATGAAGACTCGAGAAAGGAGTCACGAAAAGAATCTGAGAAAGAGTAGTCAAGTTTGAGTGCCATGAACCCTTCACAATCCCTATTCAAGATGGAATCGAAAGTGGACATAAATCCATATGAAGGTGAGATCGATGCATTAAAACTAAATCATTAGTTGCAACAACTAGAAGTTTATTTTAGCGTTCACCATATATATGAAGAGCATAATATTTCATTTGCTAGATTGAAGTTAGAGGGATATGTTTTAACCTAGTGGAAAACCCACACAGAAACACTTAGGTTGGAGGGTGATCCACTAGTAACTATGTGGGAGGACTTCAAAACCCTCATCAAGTCCCAATTCTACCATATCGGGTATGTAGAGGACCAATGGATCTGGTGGCACTACTTCAGGTAGAGGCAGGGGAAGAATGTATAGGAGTACACCAATGAGTTCGGAAATATGGCCATCATGTTGGGCATATCTCCCAAGAACCCAGATGTACTCATCAAGTATCTTGGGGGTTTACGCAAACATCTATGAAACTAGGTGATGTTATTCAAGCCAAGGACAACGGATGAGGCATGTGTACAGGCACAGTACCTGGAAAACATAGGCCAAAAGAAGGGGCAATCAAGTGGTTCGAAGCAGAAAGAGCACCAAGAAGGTTCCAAGGATGGGAAGAAGAAGTGGAAAGGGAGGGGGGATAAGAAGACAACAACCACTACACATCAGTCCAATGATCCCAAAAACCATTGCAATCATTGCAACATTGATGGCCACACCGAGGAAAAATGATGGAAACTACATCCAGAGCTGAATCGAAGAACCGCAAGAAGGATGGAAAGAAAAAGAACCTTATAGCCACATATTCAAGTAATCAGGTCAAAAGTAGCTCAGATGTGGATGAAAATATTGTCTGCGCATCTATGTAGAAGGAGGTGAATCTAAGTAGCCTTCATCACCAGGAAGAGAAGGAGATGATCGAACTCTTCCACATCAAGATTCAAGTCAAGAAAACAAAGTTAGATGCTTTGTTCAACTCCGGTTCACAGGCTAATATTATAGCAACGAATATGGTTAGAAATCTTGGATTGGAGGTTCATGATCATCCTAGCCCCTATCCATTGGATTTGGTAAACAAGGATACAGAGATAAAGGTAACTAAACAGTGTAAGATTAAATTTACTATAAGTGTTGATTTTATCGATGAAGTGGAATTTTACATAGTACCCCTTGATGTATGTGGAGTAGTGTTTGAAATCCCTTACATGTATATAAAGGATGCAATCTTCATGCGGAGAGATAACCAGTACCGACTGATCAAGGATGGGAAGTCCTACGTCATCAATGTGCATAAAGGCAAGTCAAAGATCTCACTAGTAAATGCCAACCAAGCTAAGAAGTTGATTAGTTATAGTAAGAAATATGTTTTGTTGTTCTTAAGAGAAAATCAGTCTCATGATGAGTCAATGAGAATGAAGACATCCCTCAAAGGTTCTTGTGGATGGTGTGTGATTGTACTTTTATGTTCTCTATTTTCCGCATTTTATCTATTTCATGCATAAGCAGAAAATGAGTAACTAAATATTCTATAATCTAAAGGAATTTAACCTTCTTAGTGTATATTTCAATTTTATTTATCATATCTATTGTGGCGAACTATTCCAGTAGAATATCCACGATAGTATACAGATCATTTGCAATCTAATGGATTGTGCTTCGCATACTTGGATCTTGTTGGTCTAACATCCTTTTGTATCTAATGTATTAGATCAAGTCATGTTGTTCGTGTCAGTAATAATTTCTAAATCTACTAGATTTTGAGTCTCCACAAAAAGCTTGATCCAAACTTTACATAAGTTGGATTTCATTCAAGGTACACCCCATAGATTAGGACTTTTGTTTTAGTACTTGGATTGTACATAAAAACAACAAGGTCATTATTGGGACAATACAGATATGTCATTCTTCATAATCTATAAGATTATGACAACATTCCTTTGAACCATAAAGGTCTTTCTTGACCTCTCCCTTGTGCACAATCAGAATTTCCTTTGTAAACATATCCCTATCCTTGAGTGGACTGAGGAATAGTCCACTGGGTCATTATAGACCCCCATTGCATCCCTCATAGAACCATGGAAACTTAGATATTAAGTAAGGAAACCAGATTTAATTGGATTTGCGTTGATGAGATAATCATAGTTCGGTGTATTTCCAAAGCATGTAAGCTAGACACTAGTGTCAAACTTCAGTCAACATTTTGAACATACCATGTATCAAGTTCTTTCTAGTATTGTCTTGTCATATTAAGAGGATTCTTAGGTATAGTAGGGTTGATAATTAGGAGTAGTTGAATCATGACAATAAAGTGTGAAATTAACCTGTATTAATATCTTATATTCAATAATAATAATGCGCTTGAACTATTTCTAAGACACGAAACCGTATTATTTTTAATTTTCATTGTTATTCCTCACCAAAAACAATTATGCAATCATAAACGAGACTTCTAGAAACATATTAAGTCACTTCAATGTTGTGAATAACCATTTTCCTTCCATCTCTATAAACGGCTTTGTTAGAAATACCATATTTTAAAATAATGAAAATAAATAATCCAACAAAACTCTTTATTAGCTATTTTTTACGATTTTTTTGTCAAGAAAAAAAATTCATATATTTGTTATTTTAAGAAGAAATGAAAATATACATGGCAATGTGCATAGAAGCGCTCTAAAAGGGCTCTTAAAGGGGAACAAAACCTATCAAAATAAAACATGTTAGACTTCTAATCTACATCATTGGGATTTACATCATCTAACACAAAACTGGAAAATGTAAATGTCTACTATAGTCCATAACTTCTTCAAATATACTTTGACGAATTTAAAAAAAAAAAAAACATATTGTTCAACTTTCCCAAAGAGGGATTTTTCTTTTGTTATGGTTGGCATCATCAATAAGAGTTATCGTCCATAGAGGGATCCGAAAATGATTGGATGATGGGCTCAGGCCTTTCCTCCACTATATTGAATAGACTTGTAAGAAAAGATGGAGCTTGCTCATAAAGCTCATCATCTCTTTCATTGAGTTATTTTTATATGAGTTGAAAATATTTCTTGAAAAGATTCTAAAGGTTTGATTTTTTCCAATAGTAGAGAAAGGGTCGAATTTTGGATATTTTCTTTACTATTATCTAATCAATGACTAACTTTAAGTCACCCAGGATTTCAATTTGTTCAACTCCTTTTTTTGAAGCTATAAAGAATTCAACTCTACCCAATTATTTGTCCCTTCCCCTAAAGGAGATTTAAGAATACATATGGTCTTCTTTCAAAAATAACCCCCCCCCCCTACTCCACATTTCCCAGGATCAACATGGCATGCTCCATCAAAGTAACCCCATGCATAATATCTATCTAAAATTGGACTAGTAATTGTCCTTAGATGATTTAGTTTTCCAAGTTTCCACACCCCTCCATATGAAAATCCGATTTGATGAATAACCTGGATGGAAGGGATGCCCCTACCTTGAAAAGGCATTTCATTTCTAGCAAGCTAAAGTGCCTAGGAGACTAAAATGGTAAAGCCCTGTGATATTTCATTGATTTATCCTTTAACCATTTTTCCCAACAACTTGTTAGGGATATTTCTTGCTAGGAACCTAGATTGTCAAACAATTGTAAAGATTCCCTCTAATCCTTTTTAGTATAATAACATACCAACAACATATAATTTATAGTCTCATCATCTTTTTTTTCAGAAAATGCATCTTCACAACCCTTTTCATGCTCTCTTTTTACTTATTTCCCATGTCATACCTTTGTTTGAGAGAGCTTACAATAATAAAAGTCTAGTTTTCAATGGTGCCTTAATCTTCCATATGGGCTTCTGCCACCATACTTGTTCCTCTCCTTCTTCCTCCAAGAATGTTTCCTTGTGTCCTGATTGTGCAATATACCTTCTTGAGGAGTTGTTTTTGGACCATTTTATTTCATCTCCATCACCCTTCAATCTTATAGCACTCTATTGTAGTCTTTGTAAAAAAAAATTCCATATTTTTGCCTCCTCTAGTCGAAGCCCTAAACTGTTTGTCATTTTCCACCCTTGATTACATATAGAGGAGAGGATCGGGTCAGCTACATCTACCAAATAGTGAATGCCCTACAAATTTAGGTTATTAATTAGAGGTTTGTTTAATTTATATTGGCCAACACGTCCAACCCAAGGGTCTCCCCCTAATTTAGCATTGGCTTCATTTCCAACTATTAATGCCAACTGATTGCCTACCAATGGGAAAGATTTAACTAGGGACTTTCAAAAATTAGAGGCTCCCACTACTAATTATATTGGAAATCTAATCCAATCTTCAAAGGACAGTGGATCTATATATTTTTGCATCATCACTCACTTCAACAGAACACCATGTTTTTAGTAACCTCCATATATTTTCACTACCAAAGCATAAAAAATGAATATTCTTTAGATCCCAACCCCCAACATCCATTGGTTTGTCTATTCTAATCCATATTACTAAAGGAAAACTATCTTTTTCTTTGTTCCATGTCTATAAAAACCTAAAAAAAAAATCCAACATACCTTTTAGAATATTCATTAATGAGTGTCAGTAAACAGAATAGCCTCCAAGAACAATTTCACCAATGTCAATCTACTACCTCTTGACAACCACCTATGCCACCCCCTTGAGATTATTTTTCAATCTTTTCATACATCCAATTATAACCTTTGAACTAGTTTTAGCATGAACCCCAGGTACTTCATCCCATTATTGAAAGAAGATACATTAAAGGGAAGAATTTGAGTTATCCTCATTTCCTTCTCAGTGGTTAAACCACTAAATAGTATAGTGGATTTAACCTCATTTACTTCTATCCTAGTTTCTCTACAATTTAATTCCAAAATTTGATTACTTTTCTATGCTTCCTTCTCAATACTAGTGCCAAACAAAATAACATCATCCATAAATAGTAAATGTGACAATGTTAGATTTATGCCTACTTTTATCCTTTTTATACCTCCCTCCCTTTTGAACCCTTCCACTACCATACTTAGGTCTTTAGCTACCAATAAAAAGATGATTGAGACACAGGACAACCTTGTTGCATCAAGAGTTGCTCTAAAACCCAGTATGACATAGATGTTGTAACATAACATAATGTTGGTAATGTTGGCACATGTCAACTCAAAAAATATTAATTAATATAAAACAAAAACAAATATAATGTCGGCAAACAAAAATTAAAATTAATGTTGACCGACAATTAAAATAAAAAAAGATTATATTAAGTCCAAGAAACATAAATATCATCCTAGATCCATCTGTTGGTTTACTATTTCCCTTCTCGGGTTATGTGAGTTATTGACCCAAGGTTCATGTCATTCGGGGTTCCAACAAAGCCTCTAAAACTATCAGCCCGCATGGTAAACCAGAAGGCAACACAGCACCCAGAAGGTGTTGCGCAGTCTCACCTGAGATAACTTTAAATGGGTGGCGATAAGACTTAGGTGTTTACAGCCTGGGACAGAGTAAAGGATAGGGGTTTCTTGATTAAGGCTAGATATTGTCAGTTGTAAGGGAAACTACTTATTCCTTGGAGTCGCATACGTATATCCCACAGTTTAATTTAAGCAAAGTATAAACAAATTCATAACAATGTATTAACTCATTCATCAAGCTTAACCATTAATTGTTGAAAGAAATAAGAGACATGCATACATTCAACATATTACACGAGTATTATCATGGTTCACCCCCTCCTGGGCTATGTTCACAAAGATTTGTCTCTTGGCTCTTTTATTATGGCAGTTTTGTATTCCTGGCGCCACGCGCTTACAATTCTCCACCAAACTAGGTAAGATCTATGTGAGGCAAACTAGATCACACCAGGCTCTACAGCCTGTGGTCTAATCCTCAGATCTACCTTCCCTCATATATTATTTTCTCAATAGCTTACAAAATCGGTTCATACAGCTAAAATAACAATAACCAACCCTATATGATACTTTGTATCCATATTTATACATTTCGAGCTCTTCAGCCTTTTTCAGAATATTACCAAAACCCTAACCCTTCTTACGTTAGGTCTTTCTCCCATACGCGTGTTGTTCTTCCTCCAGCTACCACTTTCCTTTGTGCACACTTTCTTGCATGCACGCGTGTTGTTCTTTTTGCTAGTTGTTACTTCAGTTTTCTGCATGTTTTCTTTCCCACGATTGTTCTTCTTTCCCCTTCGGCCTGGTGCCAACAGGCCCCCAACACTGTCATGTGACTCATCCTAAGTCACCTAATTTCTCTGTGCTTCCTTGATCTCCTTGGTGATTGTCTGGAACTGTTCCTGCAACTCTGCAACTTTTGTTAGTGCCTTCACGGTTTTCTCCTTGATGGTGTCGACTGTCTGAGCTGCCACTTCCTCTCTCATCAGTCCTGCGCATTCTAGTTGAGTTTGTGTTGTCTGTTTTCTGGCTTCTTCTCCCTGCGCAAGTACTTTTGCTACCCGTTCCTGCAACGGTTCTTTTTGAGCATGACGCTCATGTTTTTGTGTTTGCGCAGTGATAAGTTATGCATGTATCTTCTTCAACTCTTGCATTCCCTTGACCCATTCTAGAATTGGTATGGTCTTTTGTCACTGCTTGATTTCTTGGATCGTTGCATTGATCCTCTCCTCCTCCTTGTCCCAGTGTTGGACCTATGGATCCTCTTTCATCCTTGTCCAAAGTTGTGTTGCTTTATCCAACAAGTCGACTGTCGTGCTGACCTATTTTTCTAGCTCCTGCAGTTGCATTGATGCTTCCTGCTTCCTTTTATCCTTCACTGTTGGTGGAGTTGTCGGTCTAATCTATCCACAGAGAGTCTCGATCTCCTTTTGATACTGATCAATTGCCTACGCAATCTAGTCAATCTTTTATGTGGCTAGGATTTCATTTCCTTGCACAGTAGCTGGGATTTTCCCAAAATTTTCTTCCACTCTGTGTTCCAGCTCATTTTTGCGTTATTTCTCCTCCCAAGTTTCAGATTTGGCCTGTGCACAAACTATTTCCAGCGCTTCCCGCTTCTTTGTTACTTATTGTAGCTCGACTAAGTTTTTAAGTGCTCGCGATTGCATCTCGTGGTCGATGTTAACCTGTAGTTTGTATAATTCTCTTGATGGCATCCATGTCAAGACCAATTGGATATGATCCAAATCCTTCAATGGTGTCTATCCCACAATTTCATCCATTCACAGCATGCTAGGCTTTATGTAGACCGTGGAATGTGCATGTGGCATAGGAAGAACTGGGTCGCGTTCTTCTACCTCCACCCTTTCTGTCGTTTGTGTGGTTGATGGCTCTATGCCTCTACTGCTACTTGTGATCTGGGCTTCCCTGAATTTCTTAAGGAGTTGTCCCATTTCTATCAGTTCCTTCTACAGTTTATCCCTGTGGTGCTCAGCATGATCGAAATCCTCTACTAGGAAATCTTGGACCATTCTAGAAATCATCTCTCCATCATCCTCCGTGATTGTATAGTCCGGTGGTTCTCATTCTGCCTTCGTTTTCTTGCACGCATCTGCTTTGTATACTGTTGTTCTCTTAGTTCCCCCTGGTTCTTGTGTGATGGGGTTCAATGCGGTTTCCTGTGCTCCCTCATCCAGTTTCCACTATCCATTGGTCGGCTGAGTGGTTTATGTCCTCCCCTTCTGGGTCCCTAGATGCTCTAATCCATCGTATGCCTGAGTCAACTTGGTTTGGCCCGTTCTTCATTTCTTGGGTACTGGGATTTGTGGAGGTTGTGTTTCCGCTTGCACAGCCCCTCCTTTTGTTGTTTGTCTCGGTACTTCTCTGGGTATGGTTGGAATCATCCATTCATCAGGCCATTCGTTGATGACCATGTCGATATCTCCCTCGGTGATGCAGTAGTGCATCTGTAGCCACTATTTATCCGGATCCTACCTTGGTTGTGTCCACATGGCTTGTCGCCTAGCCCAGAAATTGGCGATGCCCCTGTATCGTGCGACAACCTCTGGTTTTATTCTCCATGCTTGGATGATGGATTCCTATATCTCCCATAGGTAAGCTTCGAATACAATTCCATTCCCCTTCATATTCTTGGCTAGTGGCATGGATCTTGGGACATGATATCTTGCTCCTCCTGGTTGTGGTGTTGTACAAAAGAAGGCGTATTCTGGTTCTCGCCATCCCATGAAATCTATGAGAGTGATCATCCATGAGTAATGAAATTTCGTACTTGCGTCCTGTGCGTCTTTGCAGTATACTTGGAACAAATTTAATAGGTATGGCACCCAACTCATGGAGGTTCTTTCTACGCACTGAGCTTCAGCAGCAATGACTCATGTCGGTACTTCGTCTTTGCGGAAATTTCTTAGTAGTTTGTAGGCTAAGATCTTTGTGCCCAATTGTGTCACAACATTGTTGATCTGTTTAATTATAATGCCTCTTGTTCCCCTATCAGTGCCATATTTCTTCTCATCTCTTCTGCCAATTTTTTTTCCTTGGACTTATCGTCTAGAATCAGCACGGGATCCATACCCTCGGTGGGTAGGCCTGTTATCTGTGCGATAAGTTCGACAGTTATGGGGACGGGTTTTTCCAGCCATATATCCCCTCCATGCGTAACTCCTAATAGTTTCTTGATGCATGTCATCTCATATTGGCCTCTGCCAAAGTGTGGTATCTTCAGCAACCCTATAATTCTTGTTCTATCCAGTCGAGTGGCCCACTGGTGTCGCTAAGTGATGGTTTCTCTGAGTGGGTTCACGACTATTTTCTGCATAAAGACCTATGGTGAAAGCTTTGGATATTTGGTTTCATCTTCTATGTCATTGTCGGAATACTTGAGCTTCCTGACGTGACCCAATAGTTGTGGGTCCACCCGTACTCCCTCTGGTATGTGAGGTAGAAAAATCTTTGTAGCCAGTTTCTTTCGAGGTGAGCTCGGTATCTGAACTCGGTCCTCCTGCTGTGTTGGTTGGCTCGAAGTTCCAACAAATCCTAGTTGTTCCCCTGTCATCCATTATGTCCACGCCCAAGTAGTTTCAGCGGTCTCCTCAACTGGGTGACCTAATTCGGGTGCTTGTGTCTCATCTGGTTGCTCCTCTACTCCCAGATGTTGTGTCATTTCATTCACTTCCACGGCTGCTTAAGTATGTTCCGGTAGTATTTCCTGGTGGGTTTCTTCTTCTTTGTTCTAAGGCTCATGCTCCATTGTTGGTGTATCATGTTCCATGGCCTCTATTTGTGGTTGTGGAATCTTCTCTAGTATTGGTGTGGACTCTACTGGAATTTCCTCTAGCGACAGGATTTCGTCAATATCGACAATCTCCGTGTCAATATCGACAATCTCCGGTGGCGGCTGCTCGTTTTCTCCCAGTGGTCCCAGTGACCTAGTCTGAACCCTGGTTGATCTGGTTGTCTGGCCTGGTTTTGCAAGCTTCAGTGGTGCCATAACCGTGTTTGTCCAATGTTTGTTGAGTTCGAATGGCTTCGATAAGCTCTGTGGTTTCCCTCTGTTCGTTCTAGTTGTTGTTGCTCTTTTTATGTTCTCCTTTCACGAATAGACTAATTGCTTATGTGCTCGTGTGTTGTATGGGCTCGTCATGAAGCTTGTCGAGGACGCTTCCTCCATCATGCGATTAATGCACCATAACCGTGGGTTCAATGCATTCGTAGTGGTTTCGAACTTGCCATTACGCCTACTCTGTCGTCTCTAGTTAGCGTGTTTAATGTGACATCCCATCCTTCCTTGCCTTGCTTTAACTCTATGTCATGGTGTCCCATCATCCTGCTTTTTCCGAGTTTCCTTTTCCCGCTTGTTTCCTTTTTCGATATGGTTGTTATCGTTTCCCTTGTTGGCTTTGTGTTTCGTATGCGGCTTCATGTGGATTTATTTTCTTTTTATTTTCTTTTTCTTTTCTTTTTTACTGCATGGTGGGTGGTTGACTGTCCTTGTACAGCTTCAGCCGGCTTCCATTGATCATTCCTCTGAAGTCTGCGCCTGTTAGATCTCTTAATTGTACAACTCCTCCATCTGTAATAGATTTTACCTCATATGGTCCTAGCCAATGCATTTTCAGCTTTCCTGGGTGCTGCAATGATTTACTGTCGTAGAGGAATACTAGATCTCCTTCCTCGAATGCCTTCCTCTTGATGTGGTGGTCGTGCCAATATTTGTTTCTTGCTTTTTGTACTTGTTGGTGGAATCCTACAAAGATTTGGTCTTCCTCCATCGACAATAATTGATTCAGTCTTTCTTGTACTATGCCTCGTTCTGTCATGTGTGTGATAGCTGCTACACGTAGACTGGGTATTAAAAATTCTAATGGAACTACTGCTTCTTGGTCGTAGACTAGTTTGAATGGTGTGTGGCCTGTCAAATTTTTGCATGTGGTTCTATATGCCCATAACACTGTCAGTACCTTGAGGTCCCAGTCGTCCCTGTTAACGTTACATATCTTTGTTAAGTCATTCTCTAGAATTTTGTTGAAGGCTTCTACCGTGCCATTTTCCTATGGATGATACAGTGTGCTTTTTTGGTGATGAACTTCAAACTCTTCGAGCATCGCTCGAATGGTGTTGTTTATGAAGTGTGTTCCTTGGTCGCTCATCAAAATTCTTGGGCACCCAAATATAGTAATTACCTGTTCAAACAGAAAGTGTGCAATTGTCTCTGCGCTGCAATATTTTACTAGTGCGGCTTCCGCCCATCTTGTTAGGTATTCCATCATGGTGATAATATATCCCACCCCCGTTCTTTTGGTTGGTGGGTTAATGGGTCCCACAAAGTCTATCGCCCATTTTTCGAATGCCCGAAGTGTCACTTGCAGTCGTAGTGGCATCTCGTCCCTTTTGTTGGGTTTGCCTACCCTTTGACAAACATCACATTGCTGGCAGTACTCTTTCGAGTCTCTGTGGATCATTGGCCACCATAATCCTGCACGCAGTACCTTCTGCGCAATATATTTTCCTGCATAATGCCCTCCTATTATTCCCTCGTGGGCTTCTGCTAAAATTCTTGGTCATTCATGGTCTAGTACGTATCTTCGTAAGATGTTATCTGCGCCCATCTTGTATAGATGTCATGCAATCAATTGATAGTCGGTTGTGCAGACTACCAGGTTCTTCTTCTGTGCAGTGGTATATTCTTGCGGCGCAGTACATGTGCTCAAGTACTGGATGATCTCTACGAAGTAATCGTCAGCAATCTGTATTGAGAATAGTTGTGCATCTGGAAAGTTGTCTTCTAAATTCGTTGGTTCTTCTCCATTTGTGACCCTCAATAGGTGGTCAGGGCCTGCATTCAGTTTTCCTGGTTTAACTATTACCTCAAAGTCAAATTCTTGAAATAGCAATAACCATCAACAGATTCTCCCCCCTAACATTGGCTTGTTGACTAGGTATTTCAGGGCTGAGTGATCTGTAAACATCTTAAAGTGTTTTCCCAATAGGTAATGTTTGTATTTCTGTAGTGCATAAACCATATCTAGGCCTTCTCTTTATGTCGTGTTATAATTTTGTTCTGAGTCAGATAATTTTCTGCTTCCGAACGCTATCGGGTGATCCAAGTCTCCTGCTCCTGGTTGCGCTAGGATAGCTCCAAGTGTTATTGTTGATGCATATGCATGTACATGGAATGTCTTCTCCTAATCTGGAAGTACCAATATTGGTGTGGATCTTTTCCTTCAGGGTATCCAGACCGTGTTAGCACTCGTCGTTCCATTAATACTTTGTATCCTTCCTTAACAGTTTTTCCATTGGCGTTGTAATCTGTGTGTAGCCTTTGATGAATTTCCTGTAATATCCTGTATGTCCTAATGTTGCTCTTAGTTATAAGACTATTTTTTGTGCTGGTAGGTTAACAATGACTATGATTTTGGCCGGATCCACTAGCAAACCCTATTTTCATACTATATGTCCCAATAGTATCCCAAATGGTGTTCCAAATATGCATTTCTTGATATTCAGTGATATCTGGCACTGTCTACATCGTTCTAACATCAGTCGCAAAACTTCCACGTGGTTTTTTAGTAAGCTACACACTATCCAATCATCCAGGTATACTTTGAGGAATAAATGGATGAATTCCTTAAATGCTACGATGACCACTCTAGAAAATATCGCAGGTGCATTCTTCAGTCCAAACATCATGATTGTATACTGATAAGATCCCCATTCTATCATGAACGTGGTCTTGTGTTTATCCTCCTGTGTTATCTTAATCTAATGATATCCTGAGGTGAATGAGTAGGCTTTGTGGCCTCCTACGTTCTCAAGTACTTCGTCTGTGAATGGTGTGGGGAATGGGTCGTGTAGGCATGCATCGTTTAACTTCCTCAAGTTGACGCATATCCTGATCCCTCTTCCCTATTTCTTGTCATGTACTACCATTGGTCTTATCCATTCTGATTCTTCGAATGGTTCGATGATGTCGGCCTCGAGCATCCTGTCGATATCGTCTTTAACTTTTTGTTTATATATGGGGTTCAATCTATATGGTTGTTTTTTAATGGGTCTTGCATTAGGTCTGAGTTGTATCTTCATTTCTCCTAATTCTCTGAATATGCCTTTCATCTTTGTAAAGGTTGTGGGAAAAAGGTCATTGTATTCGTGCAACAATTCTATGATGCTTTCTAGTGTCTGTTCATCCTAGTAATCTCCAATGCTAACCATTTTGGGCTGCTCGGTGGTCCCTATGTTAACCTTCTTTATCTTGATTGGCGCAGAGATGACCTCTGACTCTAAGGGTGGTCCTTCCACATCTCTCTCGCCTTCGTCTTCTTCGATCTGAATATCACGTGGATCATCTTCATCCGGTGCTTCCTCCTGTACATGGTAGCATGACAGTAGATCCTTGATTGTCTTCTTATTCTATTGTTGTACCTCTGTGATAGCTTCCACTTCCGGTTCTTCAATGAATATGACATTTTTGATCCGTTTCAGGGTCGCGTCTATGTTGGGGTTCTCATGCTCGAATGAGAAATTGACTGTAAAGTTTTGTTGGAGTGTCGCCCATGTCTTGGTTCCTTTGCGCATTTTCTGGTATGTATACCAATTCGTTGGTATGCCCTATAAAGTATGAATGAAGTGGTGAGACCATTCCTCTGGTGGCGTCATTTTCCACATCGTGTTACACGCCTCCAAGTGTTCTGTTGGTGAGCCTAGTCCGTCATATTTATGTTGTTTGTTACCTGTCTTTTCTACGCCGAGCCTTATGCGCAGTAATCACTTACATTGGTACCAATCTGTGATAGTCTCTTTGTGTGCACCCCACCATCTTGCGAGTGTAGCCTTTAGTGCTAAATCCAATGCTAGCAATCTCTGGTTTTCTAATACTTTGTCTTCATATTGTGTCAAGAAAGTTTCCAAATCATTTAGCCCGTGAAAACTGGGTGGTTCTCTGATTTCTATGCCAATCCATCTTACTGCACGATCTATTCTGGCACACTTTCTCATGGATACTTCATGTAGTCTTTGTTGTCAATTTTCTAACCCAGTGTCTGAGTCTATTGTACATGAAGTAATGCTTCGCCCACTGATTACCCCGTCTGCAGTTGGGTTTATACAGTTTGCATCGCGCGTAGCTGTTCTATACAACTGGACGATCTCTTCTAAATCCATACAAGTGGGTTCTACAAACCTCTCACCTTCTAATGGGTCCAGTGGGGCTATGACCCTGTAGTCCCTCAACTCAAATGTCATTTTTCTGGTTTTTAAGTTGATTATGGTTTGGTTTTCGAACGCCTAATCTAGACCAAGTAGTGTCGGGTAAGGTGTTGTGTCATCTACTATTTCTATGACTTCAAAGTCTGCCTTAGTGCGCACACCATCCAGATCTACTATCACTCATTTCAGTCTACCTATTGGTAGGACTCTATGTTGATTTTCTAGCTTTAATTGAACAGTTGAGTATCCCAGTGTAGGTTCTCCCATGCATTTCCATGCATCTTTTGGTAGTACATTCACTTCAGATCCTAGATCTAGTATAATATCTCCCATATTGAAATCCCCAATGTTATCATTTAGTCTAAATTCCCTACTTGTTCTTCTTCTTATGTGTAGGTGGTTGACAGTTTTCAATTATAGCTTTTGTTTCGTCTCGCTGCTACATTTTTCTAGGATGTTTTGCAATATTTTGACAGATGAAGGATCACTTAACATTTTAATGCATGATTGCAAAAAGTCTTTGATAGTACTTACTTGTTCCTTGGGTTGTTTTTTGTTGGTATGGTCCAGTGATGGCGGCATTTCATATTCCGGAGATTCCTTGCTCTACTGTGCAGTCGATGCAATGTTCTCCTTCTGGCATTCTTGTCGGGCTTCTGTAAATATCTCCTTCTCCTTATGCACGTTGAACTGCTTCTTGGGGTCAGTGTTCTTCTTTACCCATTGGTTATGCGTTGTTTCCTGTCGAACTACGTCATTTCCTGTTTTCGTTCCTCCTCAAGTGACTATGTTGATGTTTCGTCCATCATCCCTTGCTTCGGCTGAAATCCACTGAACATTCTGGTTATTTTGATTCATTTTTTCCTAGATATTTACAAGTAATGTCGGACATTCCTCCGTATCGTGGTCCGATGCGTGACAATACATACAAGTCGCTGGTGGTAGTGGGCACTCACGTACATAATGTCCTAGTTGCTGGAAATTGTGACATGTGACTGGTCCTCTACTGTGTCTGAAACCTCCTCTGGCTCGTCCTGCTTCTCTATAAGTTGTGTGATCACCTCGTGGAGTGTTATACTGTGGTCCCTAATTATACCGGGTGGTATTGTACTGGGGCTGTGTCGAGTTATACTGTGGCTGTGTGTTATTATACGGTTGCGACGCAGTATTATACTGTTGGTGCACGGTGTTGTATGGGGCTGGGGCTTGAGTGAACTATGGTGTTTCTTTCCCAGACATCATTTATGCTTGTACCATGCATGTGTCTGATGTTCTTTCCCGCATCAGCTCCATAGTTCTGCAATCTTTGTCGTCATGGCCAACTGACTTGAAAAAAGGTGCAATATGAGTTCTTTGGGACTGTTTGGTATTTTTGCATCATCGTGCAGTGGTAAGGGTCGTGACCCGGTTTCTTTCATATTTCGCACCATAATCCCCCCTGTGGTAGTGGGTTTGGTATCCCCATCGCCATATACTATGTGAATGTTGGGCATTCATTCTTATGGAGTCCTTCCATTCTGCAGGTAGTGCACCAAATGGCTTCTCATTTGTCCTTGTTCTTATTCTGGTTCAGCTGAAATGTTAATTTGTTCAGATCCTCTTTCAGTTCTTCGATAGCTAGGTCCATCTACTGGTACTGATTCTCTTCCAATTGCAAGGCTGCCTACAGAGCCTTTGCCAACATCTAAAAATTATGTTGTTGTAATGGATATTTTAAGTGTGGAAGTAGTGAGTTGACAAACAGGTGTCGATGTTGCATATCGGTCATGAGGTATTTTAACTTTCCTTTCAATCACTTGAATCTTTGATCAGTCTCCCATACCGATTCTCTTGGTTTCTATCTTATTTCAATCATCTCATTCATGTATTGATCCTCTGAGCTCGGCTTTTGGAACTCATTTATCAATAGTTTCTTAATCTTGTCCAGTGTCCTTGTCGTTCCAGGAACATTGTTCGTGTCTAGACTCATGTACCAGTCTAGTGCTTGGTCTCTTAGCATGATCGCTAGCTACGCAATTTTAGTGGCTTCATCAGTGATCTACTTTGCTTCCTAGATCTTTGCACAAATGAACAGATGCTTCTCAGGGTCTTCTGTCACTTCCCCTCGGAACTCTGGTAATCTAATAGTAGGATCGTGTCCTACCATTCCAAATACTAAGCTACTCCCTCCTCTGCGCGGTGTATATACTTGACTAAGATTGCCTAAACTGGATCCTCCAGTTGTTGCTCTTTCTGTAGATGTACTTCCTGCTATTGGATTTCCTCTGAACTTTGGTTGTCTAAACGGTGGTGTTCTCTTTGGTGTATTGGTTTCACATGGGTTTATGGGTTCCACACTAACATTAATCTGAAAGGGATTGTTGCCTTCTCCTCCTGTTCTTGGGCCTCTTATTTTCCTCTCATATGTGGTGCACAGGATTTCCTCAATCTGCTCCACAGCCCGGAGATCCTCTACCTCTTCCTCATCGCTTTTCAAGCCCTCCCTCTCGGCTTTGTATTGGTAGGGTGCTCTGCTACGTGTCATTCCTGATGACGACAAGATCCACTTAAGCTGGTCGTCATCCATAAAGATTGGGTCCAAGGGTTCTTCCTCCTTCTTCTCTTTATCCTTCCCTCCTTCCATTCCTCCTCTCTTTGTTAGTGCTTCCCCCCTTCCCCCATGCACGCAAGGAATTCTATCTGTCAGATTCCATTGTTATTACACCTTTGTTATATAGAAATATCTTGATAGAAGTATACAGTGATCGAATTTACCTTCCTCTAGGTCCTCGTAGGAACTCTTGCTCAACTGTGTTGTATGACTTTGTTGTGTCTACCGCAAATTCTATGATAAAGCCTACCACAATACTGTCAAGCCAAAAGTCGACTGCGCGGGTGAATTTTTTGTCCACCTGCTACAGTTGTTGGATCTGTACTGGAGTCCAATCTAGCTGTCGAATCCAGTTCGTCGCATGGTTATCCTTTAACCTTAAGATCCACTCTTGTAGTAGATGTGGAAAATCATAGAAAAAGACTTTGTGTAAAACCATAAATAGGTATTTATCCAGGTATTTGTGCGGTGTGATCCTGGGTTTCTATTGTCTTTTTGTGCAAACTCTAGCTCTTTCGTTCTCAACCAGCCCTCGATTTCTTCTCTCGTGGGGTTCCAAGGTCTCAACATTCTCTTCTAACGGCTCATTTCTCTTTTGTTCTACTCCTTCGGTTCTTATTCATTCTATCTCCTCTACTCAGTCCTCTCTTGTTCCTCTTAACACGACAATAGAACCATTTGTTGGTTTACGATTTCCATTCTTGTGTTATTTGAGTTATTGACCTAGGGTTCATGTCATTCACAGTTCCAACAAAGCCTCTAAAACTATCGGCCCTCCTGGTAAACCAGAAGGCAACACAGCACCCGGAAGGTGTTGCGCAGTCTCACCCAAGATAGCTTTAAATGGGTGGTGGTAAGACTCAGGTGTTTACAGCCTAGGACATAGTAGGGGATAGGGGTTTCTTGATTAAGGCCAGATACTGTGAGTTGTAAGGGAAACTACTTATTCCTTTGAGTCGCATACGTATATCCCACAGTTTAATTTAAGCAAGGTATAAATACATTCATAACAATGTATTAACTCATTCATCAAGCTTAACTATTAATTGTTGAAAGAAAGAAGAGACATGCATACATTCAACATATTACACGAGTATTACCGTGGTTCACCCCCTCCTGGGCCACGTGCACAAAGATTTGGCTCTTGGCTCTTTTATTATGGAAGTTTTGTATTCTTGGCACCACACGCTTACAATTCTCCACCAAATTGGGTAAGATCTATGTGAGGTGAACTAGATCACACCAGGCTCTACAGCCTGCAGTCTAATCCTCAGATCTACCTTCCCTCATATCTTCTTTGCTCAACAGCTTACAAAATCGGTTCATACAACTAAAATAACAATAACCAACCCTATATGATACTTTCGTATCTATATTTATACATTTCGGGTTCCTCATCCTTTTTCAGAATATTACCAAAACCCTAACCCTTCTTATGTTAGGTCTTTCTCCCATACGTGTGTTGTTCTTCGTCCAGCTATCGCTTTCCTTTGTGCACGCTTTCTTGCATGCGCGTGTGTTATTCTTTTACCAGTTGTTACTTCAGTTTTATGCACGCTTTCTTTCCCACGATCGTTCTTCTTTCCCCTTCGACCTAGTGCCAACACCATATTAAATTTGGAACCATCAAGCATGACGGATCAAATCCCTTGAGGTGAAATCCTTTTCTAGAATTGAAATTTTGAGGAAAGGTTTGCATTTCAAGGGATTTAAATCCTCTTGGCACTTGATAGATCTAAAGTCAAGATGGATCTAGGTTGGTCTTAACCCCCTTCTAGTGGTAAAAAAAATTGGATGTAGAACCATTTATTAACACTACAAATGACATTGATGACAAAAAAACCCATTATCCACTTTACCATTTGAAGACTCAATCCAATATGGATTGGCATTAGTCTAAAATATTTCCAGCTTGTCTTGTCATGTGCCTTAGAAAGGTCCAACTTTAGAGTCATCTTTTTTATTTATATTGAATGAAAACCTTCATGTGCCACCTCCATTGCATCATGGATCTACATTTCATGTAAAAATACAAATTGTTCTTGAGAAATGGTGTCAGAGAATAATTTCTTTAATCTATTTGATATAATTTTGACAATTATTTTTTAACCGCATTACATAAAGATATTGGCATGTATTCCTCAAAAGGCTCAAGATTGTTGTTTTTGGGATTAGGGATATAACATTGAGTTTATGGAGCCTAGAACCTTCTATGACAACCTTTATTCTTCCACACATTTAGAAGCTCCTCTTGTAGTATTTCATAAAATACCAAATACAATTCCATTGTCCATCTATTGGGACCTAGACATTTGGATTTCTAGAAGGATTCGACCTCTGCTTTAATATATCCTTTATAAACATTTATTGTTATGTCTTCATTCTACTCTCAATCTATGGTTATGTCTTCATTTTGGTAATTTTGTATATGCTTTCCCTTAAAATTTCCTCATGGATATTCTAAAAACAAGTAACCCCAATCTCTATAATATCATGGAACCTTCTAACTCTACTTCCACTCTCTTTGTGCATTTCTCATATTGTATTGATATTTTTCATGTGCCTTGCATAATTCTGAAAGAATTTGGTATTTCTATACCCTTATGCTAGCTAAAGAGATTTTCTCATCATCCTCCATTTTGATTCTTCCCATTCTAAAAAGTTTCTATTTGATCCTTCTAACTTCTTTAACTATGTTTTTTTATCTCCTGAGAAAAAAAAACCTTCTTTGTTTTGGTAAAAAAATATTGCAATAGCGCCTCCACTTCACTTAGATCATTTAGACAATTTTGATAGTTTTGTTTTGTCTGGTTGGTTGTGATTGTCTTTGCTTTTTTTAAATTCTATGTGAATTTATGCATATATGGTTTTCACTAGAAATATCAAACCTTATGCAATTTTAACTTATCAGCATTATGAATTATTCATTCTCCAACCATTTTGGATTAAATTTGAAAGGACCAAGAGGTTTATTTTTATCTTTCTCATTTTGTAAAAGGATTGGGAGATGGTCAAATGGACCACCAAATCCAACCCTATCTCTGATCATATCTCCATGATCCAGGAGGATCTAAGGAACGCTCACAGAGGTCCAGGAGGATCTGTAATGCTCACAGAGGTCGCAGGGGATCTATAAAAGCTGAAAATTCAAGTATTCCAAATGGTTTAGCTTTCCAACGGTGCAAAAGGAAACTCAAATGGAGTTTGTATTGAAAAGTTATGAGCAGTCAAATCTCAAGTCAACCAAGTCAAAAAGTCAAAGTCAAAGGAATTAAAATTGTGACACGTATCACCACTGCAAGGGTGACATGTGGCATAACCATACAATAGTACGATGATGGCATAGCCACACCTCAAGGCACCACATGGCATGATCGTACGCTGACTAGGCATATGTGTTGGAAAGTGACTCAAAATTCATGCAATCCAAGTGGACTAATTCATTGTTGACACGTGGCAAGGGAAGAGAAATGAGAGGCCACCACGTGGCGACCTCCCATTCGCCAATTGTGGTTAATGTTTACCAAAATTATGGAGTCGATGGGGATCGAACCCATGACCTCCATAAGCCTTAACAAAGCCTTCGTTACCAATGCGCCATATGACTGTTTCTTAACCGTATGGGTTATGACTTGTAGTTAATCTTGACTAAATTTTCATTTGGACATGAATAGGGCTGAGAACCTAGCCCTCAACCCATATTCCATGGTTGTATGTAATGTAATGTGACTAATGAAAAACCCACGGGAGGAAATAACGGTTATATACCATATATAGTATATGGTTATATAACCATATAACTATATACCACAACAAAAAAAACAATGCAAGTGTATGGGGGATCGAACCCGGGACCTCTGAGTTATATTCCGGAGGTTTAACCAACATGACAATGAAATCCATTTGTTATGGGATTCCCTAACGTAACCTTAAATATTGATGCCTATGAACTCGAACAAGGAATTAAGCCCACGGCCTATATATTGGGCATGCATATCAATGTATGCACACAGATCGAGGGCACAAATCCCAAGGCAGCACATTGTCCAATGTAGGAATGAATCACGAGGTTGTACAAATTTCATAAATTTGTGTGCAAGAGAAGAGACCAAGTATGGTGTGTCTCGTAAAACATGCCATGAGGTATACTAATAGCACCTAGGCAACTTTATACTAATTATTCATGATTTTTAGCGAGGATCGTGAATTTTAGGTCTATTTTATGATCAAAGTTCATTTGTAAAAGTCTTAGTCCAAATTTCCATTAATGAGATTTTAGCTCATTGTTTTGTGTGCCAAAGAGGGTGAAATTGAGCCAGTTTGGAAATTGATCGACTTTATAGTCAAATTTCTCATAATTTTACAAGGATTCTAATGGTGAACTCATTTTCTTATTTTGAGTAGTGGAATTAAAGAGAGTCCATTAAATTGGCTTTTGTAAGTCCATGTTGTAATGTAATTTGGTATTTTGAGATGATGGAGAACAGTCATACTATCTAAAGGGACTTTAAAGATGAAGTAATATGTCATCCATATATGTAATTTGAGTTCTTTTATTTTCTGATGTGTAATCTCATCATTCTACAAATCAATCATCAGTTTATGACTTTTTGGATAAGAAGCACATCATCATTTTTCTGCAAATCACCTCAATACGATCATAAAATTATTTTGAATCAAGTTATATGATGCATGTATATATTGTAAAGAAATAAGTGGTGTCTAAGGATTTTTGGATCATGCCATCTATCATAACCTTCTCTACTATAAAATAAAATAAAAATCATTCCCTACCCTACAAAACCTCCATACAAGGAATTTTTTTAATGGCACCACTTCACAAAGTCATACTTCCTCTTTGTTAATGGGTTTTGCCCTAGCATTTGTTCCACGTCCCTCACCTCTTTCTATAGTGGTATTTGTGTCTCCACCTAAAATAACATTTTATTCCTATAGGATTCCCATATTGAAGACATTTTTTTAGAAGGCCTTCTTATCCTCATAAGGACCATACATGTTTATGATAGACAATGATTTCCCTATTTCCATTAACCTCAATTATGTCAACAACCTAGCATTAAGAATACAAGAATCTATCGAGATGTAAGGATTTGTTCCACCCCATTAATAACCATCCAGGTTTCTTATTCCATCTAAAGTGAGAAAAATCCAGTTTTCAAGCAAAGAATACAAGACTACTTTCACTTGTACCCCCTCATACATATCCTCTTGGATCATAATAACCTATGGATTATACTGTGAAACCAACCTTCGAGAGGGATAATGTTTTTTGGGTGCCCCCTATACCACCTCACATTTAAGGAAAGAATTACCATTGGATAACCCTTGTTGAGGTACTCCTACTCTAATCCCCCCATCAATGGTATGTTGTCTTCCTTCTAATATTCCCTTCTCTGCTTTTTTTCTTAGCTAATGATATACAAGATTTTCTACCCACTATGATATGTTGTCTCATGTCTAAGGCCAAACTCCCTCAACATTACAATCATTCAATGGAGTAGCAACCCTACTTGTTTGCAATTAATATCTAAAGGGTTTGATCCCATTATCATCCTTAAAAGTTATGCAGAGGGGACTGGCAATACTACATCTAGGTTTTGATGCCACTAATTACCCAGATAGTTCTTGTAATTATGCAGGATCCCTAGAGGGATTAGGCAAGGATGCTAGAGGGAGGTATTGAAAACTATCTAAAGCATACTTCATTTTATATAGCTTAGGTATTTTTATCGTCTCACCCTTATGACATGATTGGTGCATGTATTCTTCTTATATATTGATTTCATATGTATTTTTAAAAGCATAAAAAGGTTAGATGAAGGGTGAAATGTCGACATACCTTTAGCATGTGTTATCGTGGCTTTGTTTAGTTCCTCTCGAACAACCTCCCAACTTTTATGCTTTTGATTATCCCATCCACTACCAAAATATTTCAGCATCCACTAGTCTTCCACTTTTGTTCTCTTGACCTTCTATGTTGTCAGTTATGAACTATGAATAGGTTCCTCCAACCTCTCGACACTCTTGTCTTTTTCAATTATGATTTCCTTATCCTCTACAATTCTAAGGGCTATCTCTACAATAATGTTAGCCACTACTATGTTAGCTCTGTTAAAAATATTATCTTCCATATCAATAAAAGAACCTACATTAATGCCAATTTCCATTGGAATTTATTTATTCCATAATTCCAAAGGCAAAGTTAGTAAAAAAAATTTAACAAGAACTAGTGAATATTGTATTAATAAAGACTAGAGTTAATCTCAGAGTAAAAAGGTGCATCAAAAGAACTATTGCTCTTTAGTTTATACACCCATGGAGCGTTACATATCAGCCTTAGACCATGGGCCTGATAGTACTTTAGATACAAAATGACAAGTGTAGATTCTACAGTAATTGGCTAAATATAGTATGACTTTAAAAAACATAAAAATTGATGACTTATAGGACTAGAAAAATGGATGTTTTCAACTTAGTGGGTCTATTGGACTGATTGGAATCTTTGTTGAGGTTGTTTCTTCTATGCATTTAAACATAGAATCAGGAAAAATGGAAAAAACAAACTTTGGAGGGGACAATTGGGCCACCATGTCAACACCTGACTCTCAATGTTGAACTAGTTCATCGATAATTTATCTATGTTCCGTCAATTCAAATTCAGATGCTACAATATGCTTCTTATGTTGTAGAAGAACCCCCATGAAAACTTCCTCAAAGGGACTCAACATTGGTCCCTTTTCCTTTATTTTCCCTGAAGCATAAGAATTTGAAGTCCATATTGGTCGAGAGCCTCATCATGGCACTTAATTGCTTGTCTAGAATCTTATAATTCTTTGAAATCCATAAAGATAAAGATCCAAGCTCAAAAATGAAACTATGAAACAATGGGGGAGTGATCTAACAAATAGAGCCCATTGAAAAAAGGAATGATTATTCAAAATGAAATAGAGCCAAGCTAGGAAACTGAAGGGTAAACTAGAGTATCCTCTCTCAAAACAAGAAAGGAAAGGACCCGTAAAATAACCACTAGAGAATAAATTATTCACTAAGAACTAAAATATTGATTCTAGGGTAGGGAATATCAAACCTAAAATACAACAATGAAACACCCTAAAGAATTAGAGATGCACCAAAGGGGATAGGGAATACTCCTGCACCTCCTCTTAATGAAAGAAGTCTAGCTTTGGAACAACCTGTAATCTTAGGGAAGTCGACTTGGTGGACCCAAAGAAATACTGAAACCCGGATGCAAAGTTCCAAGGGCCAAAGGAAAGTGACCAAGAATCCACCCAAATTTTTTAGGCACTTGAGACCCAATGAAGTCAAGAGCCTCCAGAGTTGAAAAAATTGAAGTGCAGGGTCGAGACCATTATAATCCCACATTGATTCCATTGATCATGTGGTAATAATTCAAGAGTATGTGCCATTGAAAGGAGTTTCATGTGAGAGGTTATGCGGATTCCCATCCTATATATTATGGATTCAAATGAATTACTAATAACTACCACTGCCTCATGCTGGATTGAATGCCTAACAAGTGACTCTTCCTTCGTAAGTTAAGGAATGGGTTGAAATATATCTATATTGTTGTGGGTTAAATTGTTGGATTATTCACTAATACTTAGAGGGGAGTGAATCATTGTTAGGCACTTTTTACAACTTTTAATCACAATATGTAAGCATTTAAGATATCAACAATTTATCACTTATGATTGCATTCAAGATACCAAAAAAATATAACCACAAATACATAGTACAGAAGAATTTTACATGGAAACCCAAATGGGAGAAAACCACGGAATACTTTCTTATATATCAAAATATCACATTCATAGGAAGCACCAACTTCCAAAATTCTCCAGCACCAACTGGAAGGAGGCACCAACCCCCTATTTATAGGCTCCAACCTGAAGGAAGCTACAACTCCCTAAATTCTCCAACTTCAACTGGAAGGAGGCTTTGACCCCCTAGTTTACAGGCTCCAACTTGAAGGAAGTTAGAACTCCCTTTCCTTGCCCCTTCCTTCCTCCCTCGAATATAAATGGAGACTCAACCTGTCACTATTACTGTCATTTATATTGATACATCATTATCATCATCAAAACCAAATCCACCTTAATAACCACATAAGACTTATGCCAAGATCACCAAGAACATTTCTCACAACATATGTCAAACATCACCAAGACATGCCTCAATCATGTACCATAATATCCAAGATGTACATCAAAACATATTCCATGTCCCTCAAATCATATGCCTAAAATCACCAAACTATGCCTCTAGTCGTGTGCCAAACACCTCCAAGATATGCATCAAAGCATATATCATAACATCAAGATGAAAACTTCAAGACATATAGAAAAACATACCTTTTAACATATAAGAACTCAATACATAAGATTACAGACAAACATACCTTGTTCAACTTTATCATAAAGAGGGTATCTCCTTCATCAAACTTTCCTTCAACCTCACTGGACAAAACTGGGCAACTTGTGGGGCCTTGCTTGATGAGCCCTATGCAACCTGAGAGGGTCTTGTGGGACACCCTATACCTGAATCATGGGGGTATTCTCAATTAGGGTTACTAGAAACCCTTATCCAATATGTGGCTTCAAGACTTCTTTCTTCACACTCCTCTGCTACCTCAAATTCACTAAGAGATAACATACTTGCTTGATTGCTTGGTAATAATGAGAGGCTATTTGATATGTATTTATACCCTTCCAAGTAACTTCTTTATTTGACTTTAGGGTCGACCTGTAATTCTTATTTGAAAAAAAAAATCTCCTTTAATTAATTTTGGGACCGACTTGTAGCTTCTTGTTGAAACCATTTAGGGGATTTTTAACCATACTTCGGGGATTCATCTCTAAGAGGGTATAACTTCTCAAGTGTGAGGAACCATGTGGTGTACCACCTATCGTTGGAAATAGCATGATGAGGACCATCCATCTATGAGAGTTTTGCATGCAGTTATGATGTCCTTCATATGTTTTTTCTCGAATCAACTTCGGGTTTCATGACCTCACCTCTGGGGCTTACTAACCATATTCTCAGGGTTTCTTATAGACTTCTTCAAAACATATTCCCATGAGGGTCATGTTTAAAGATACGCCATAAGGGAACCACTTTGGAGACTTCTTCAAATACACCCATTACTTCTAGAGGCTTCTGAACTTCTTCTAAAGTTGACATCAATGACAACCAATTTTCCAACATTAAACACCCCTCCTTTTTCAAGTGGAAAGATTAGCGAGGAGGTCTGCCTATTTATTATTTTCCCTTCTAGCATGGTAGAAATTAATATTTTGAATGTCTCGTTAGTTTTTTATATTCAATAAATTACTATAGCTAGTATGATGTCAATAGGAGAGGTTCCTTGAATCATATGTGACAAAATTTTCAATTACTTCCTAATTGGATTAGTAAGAAACCGAAAAATTGTGCATTTAATTATCAATATGAATTCGTATTGAACTTATGAACTATCATGCATCCTATATGCAAGTATAATGTTTTAATTTCCAATGAGAAGTAATTGCAATTGATTATCACAAGGCAAGATATCAAGATGCTCTAGCAAGTCACCGGATTAAATTATATCAAATCCACACTTTGCAAGAATAGAAACACACTTTTGCGAGAAAGTAAATGTCACACTTTGCAAGAAAGTAATTCACTCTTACGAGAAAGTAAATCATGATTACGAGAAAAGTAAATCACATTCGCAGGAAAGTAAATCACATATGCAAGGAAAGTAAATCACACTTGTAGGAAAGTAAAGATCATACTTGCAAGAAAGTAAATCACATTTGCAGGAAAGTAAAGATCACAATTGTAGGAAAGTAAAGGTGACTTGTTGATCCGAAATGATCTTTTAAATGAGTTGGTGAAGTATGTTGCATGGATAATTTTACCAATTAAAACTTAATAAGAAATATAAGAAGCTTAGGAATGGAAATTTCAGCACATAAGAAGGAAACATAACAAACCATAAGAAGATTCAAGATACCAAAAGTTGATAACGGAGTTCAAGAACTCTACCTACGTCTATGGGCCTTTATCTCAGTGGGGGAGACTTCTTTATTAATATTCAATGCTCAAAATATAGATCCAAATTACATCAATTTTTTCTTTAACTGACACAAAAATGTTCTACTCTGTCTCAGGAACTCAATGCAACAGACAACACTGAAAAAGGTGGAGAAGAACTCCTAGAAATGGCCTCCAAAACTCAGCTACTCTCTTGGCTTCCCTACATAAAAATGCCTTGGACTTCACAAATTCTTCATCATTCTGTTGTTATGAACCTGTAAAAAGGATTTATTTAAATATAATTTTAGTTGGGGGTCACATCCCAACTTCCTCCCAATATTTGGCCTCAATCTGGGCTCTAGATCCTCCAAAAATGGGAAAAATCCCATTAAAAGGGCCCAAAATCATTAAAAAAGTCCCTTTTATAATGTTTAAAACCCACTTTGCAGCAAATATAAGGTGCGCACTCTTCGTCCTCATTCTCTTGGTCATGTGGTATGCCATATCATCAAGCGTCATCACACAAACGCGTATGCGCCCTTGGTCATGCGAAAAAATGCCCACTTATATGTGCCTTGGTCGACGGCTAGCCCAACCGATCGGGCGCTTATCCACCAAAACTTGTGATATGCAATTTAAAAAGAATATGTGCCAAATGTTAAACAAGGAACACATGGTGCTCTGTTGGTTAGTGCGTGGAGGTGAATTCAATGCTTATGCATGAGGTCGGTAGTTCGAGTCTGACAGAGGCTCAACAACTTTTGAACTAGCCCATATTGGCCTAATCCAGGGTGCCACGTGGCACCCTGTGATTGGGCCACGTGTCACCATTTTATTGGCCCGAGCCATGTCATTTTCCCAATGGACTGCCATGTCACATGCACTGTCAGCTGCACGGTCAGGGCCAACTCACAACTATACTGACACGCGTCACCACCGAAACTTGCCACTTGTCGGCCACGTCATTTCCAACTTGTCATTTATACTTCCACGTGGAAAGTTGTCACTGGGCCACATCATCGTACAGATTGCCACATGTTAGTCTATACAGTCGAGTCAGTTTCCACCTCAACACCCTAAAATACCAAATATGCATGACACATGTCAATCTTTGGTGCTACCACGTCACCATGTTGACGTCATCATTACTTCATCTAACATGTGTGGGTTGTATTGCTGACATCAGTAGTACGGATTGTTGACTTTGACCTTTGACTTTTTTTTCATGTTTGGAGAAAACTTCAGAATATGATATATTTCGCATACGACATCTATTTTCAAAAAAGAATATATTGTCGAAATCGACGCGATGAGCACTACGCAGTGGTGTTGGTTTTGTTTTTACCAATTTGTTGAGTACCATGTTGCAAATTACTCTGCCACTAGATGAGTGTTGTGCCAGCACGATGAAGCGATGTCAATTTGATATTGGTTGCCTCATCATTGATTTGTTGTACACTGCAATATACCTCCATTTGTCTGACCCAGTTATCAAGCTTCTCAGCATTGAATTCTCCATTATACATGGGAAACTCGAATTTCACATCAATTTTAAGTAATGGCATGCCAAGCTTATATTTATGGGAATGAGAATGTTTTCTTGCATAAGTAGAATTTGAACTTGTACTTTAAGAAGAAGAAGAAGATGGAGATGAAGGAGGTGAATGAGGGTCTTCTCCCTCTTCACTTTTATATTGCTTTGAAGATTCCCCTTGAACATGTCTCTTTCGTTCCAAGTAATCATCGCACAATAATTTTACCAAACCTGACATGGCAAAGAAATTTCTTTGAAACTCTCTTTCTTGTTGAGAAAGTCCTTCTTTAGATGTCATCTTCTCACTTTGAGATGTCCTTTTTCCTGATCCAATCTCAGGATCTCCTTCTAAAAGCTCTCCTTTATCATGCCTTAAATTTTCCCTCGTGATCATGCATACTCAAAACAACCAAATGTCAACATGCTCTGATACCACTTGATCCAAAATGATCTTTTAAATGACTTGGTTAAGTATGTTACATGGATAATTTTACCAGTTAAAACTTAATAAGAAAGAGTGTTGAAAATACTAAGACAATTGAGAGGGGGGGTGAATAAGTTGTTACTGTGCTTAAACAATTTTATGCCTATTGAAATATTATCAATGTTCTCCAAGTGATCATCAATATTATGCAAGTCATGAACAGCAGGAATAATTAACATCAATCACACATATGATATACACAAAGACAGATATCCATGAGTAAACCCATAAAGGGAGAAAACATCTTCTTCTTAGAAAGATAGGCAGTCTTTTAAGTTTTATACATCATCAATATTTGAGCACCAACTCAAAATGAGGCTACAACCTCTTCTTTAGCAAGATGTAACTTGTAGAGAGCACTAACCCTCTAGTTTATCTAGCACCCACTATAAGGAAGCACCAACTCTCTGAGTGTTCCAGCACCAACTGGATGGAAGCACCAACTTCCAGTCACACAGGAACCAACTTGTATAACAGAGAACAATGGTTCTACCCTGCACCATCATACCACCCTGGTTTTTCTGGATGCAACCAGATGGAAGCTACAACTCCCTGTGTTCAAGAACCCACTTGAAACTCTAAGGACAACAGTCCTACCTAGCACCAACCTAACACCCTAAAATATAAATCTTTTCTTTCAAAAATTTATTACAGTGATATAGTATTTATCAATGGCTTACCTCTCAGCACTGTTCTGCTACAATTCTCTGCTCTGCCTGCATCAGTGTGTTCCTGCTCGCATCTTCTTGCGCTTAAGTTCTCGTACATTCTATTATTTTTACCATTTCTTCTTTGTCCAGCTTATGTTCTTCATCTCTACATTTTCTCCCTCATTTCATGTTGTAAAACTTCATTGCTTATAGTTCGACTACTTTTTATAGAGAAACAATAACCTCTCTCTGTCACGAAATTTTTCTTTTATTCCTGCTCTCATCATCTGTTACACTCCGCATCTCCAATGCTCAAGTCGGGAATCTCAAAAACGCTCAGGAATCATGATTACAACACTCAGGAGCAATGATTCAACCGCTCAGGAACAATGATTTAGTTAGTGTAACTGAATCGTAACTGATCAAGAAATCATGAGATGGAACAACAACCCTTCGATCATATTATGTTTGATCAGCGTCATTGGATTATACACACAAAGGAATTTTTGAATTTTCAATGCATACCCTCCGATGTGGAGCCTAGCACTGCTAGCTCCTTCCCCTATCTTCCGCTGATGTGACCTTGGGCGATGATCTCATGTGACCATGCGATTGAAGGTGTGGCCAAAGGTGGTTTGAGATAAAATTGTATTTCACCCCGCAATTTACCTCGAGCCTCCATGTGTCCTTTCTCCAAAACCATGGTTTCAATTGCGGCCCACCCTTAACTTTTTAAAGTTAGTGCACCTTTAATACCTGCAATGTGACGGGACCATCGATCTCATGATCTTGATGGTTCTCCTGAACTGATGGTTCAGATCTATCCTCTCAAGTTATGTGGATCAGATCTAACCTTCCTAAATCAACAGTTGTGATTAACTTCATTATCCGGGCTCCGGGAGTTTCAAATCTCAAACCTTTCTTTTCTTTGTATGCCAATCTTTCGGGATCAATGATCTATGGACACCTGTCCTTCTCAATCGACGGCTCTACCTCTACTGTGGGAATTTCACCTTTCAACCAAATCAATGGTTTTGCAGCCCCTTTCTTGATCAATGGTCGATATCTCCTTCGGGTCTCTATAATTTTTAAATCTCAAGTCTCAAACTTTACTTCCCCTCGAAGTATGCGGATTACTACCATGTGTCCTCTTAGATCGGACGGTTGAGGCCTTCTTCGGATCTTTACCCAAAATCCATAGATTTATGCCACGTCTCTTATGGTTCAGACGGCCCAGATCCATGTCGGATGATCCAATGCTTGAGATTTACTCCGGACAATCTGACGACTGAGATTTATTTCGGATGATCAGATGATCGAGATTTACTTCAGATGATCCGACAGTCGAGAATTTATTCCGGCTCTCCGAACTTCAGGGATTTCAAATATCAAACTGACGCTCTGGATCAGACGGCCCAGATTCACTTCGGATGATCTGATTCTTGAGATATTCTTCGGATAGTCTGACGACTAAGATATACTTCGGATGATAAGACGATGGAGAATTTTTTTTGGCTCTAAGGCTCTCCAGACTTCAGGGATTTCAAATCTCAAACTGACGCTCTGGATCAGACGGCCCGGATTCACTTCGGACGATCTGATGCTTGAGTTATTCTTCAGATGATCTGACGACTGATATCTACTTCGAATGATCTGACGGTCGAGAATTTATTTCGGCTCTCTGGACTTCGGGATTTCAAATCTCAAATTGAAAAATCTTGAAGTGATATTTTTTCGAAGTGCAACCTCCTCATAACTTTAGACCCAAAACGAATGATGTTCATTTGATCAAGATCTTAGATCAATGGCTCGATCTATATGTGATGCAGCTTTGCCTTGGATTATATCCAACGGCTCTCCATATTTTCTTATCCTATCCTTCCATTTATTTTGATCCGTTGAATGACGGAAATTTGGGTGATCGAGATCTCAGATCTCAGCCCTTTCTTATCATGTCCTTCCACTTAAATCAATCTGATGGCTGACGAAAATTCGGATAATCGAATTCTCAACCATTTTGCCCCGATTATCCTATCCTTCCACTTAAAGTGATCCAACGGTCGTGAGGACTCTCGAAGCAGATCCACGATCAAGGATTTGATCCTGATCACGTTTCTATACTGTGCTTTCCCTTCTGAGATTTGATCTCTGCATATTGTTCGCTTCTCCTCATGAGCTTATACTTTTCCTATTTGCCATCATCGTTGTTGTTCTTTCCATCAATGACAAGCACACTCTTCCTGTAAGACATGCCAACAATATCCCCCTTTGGCATTGATTGCAACCTTGAAAGGCTGCACTATTATGCTTAGACCTCCAACTGTAGCATCCAGACCACGCCTTTTCTCCCCCTTTGACATCAATGTCAAAGAAAACTAAGAGTGACTATGTTATCCCCCTGAACATAGATACAATAAGCACTCTCCCCCTGATCAAATATGCTATGATCACTCTCCCCCTAATCAGATAGTTTGTTTTAACTTGATAACAGGGTCATGCCCAACTTCTGGCGTAGATACTCAAACTGAGCTTTTGCAAGTGGTTTAGTGAAGATATCAGCTATCTTTTTTGTGGAGGGAATATAATTCAGCTAAACAGCTCTGTTTGTAACCTGCTCTTTGAGAAAATGATATTTTATTGGTATATGCTTAGTCTTTGCATGTAGAACAGGATTCTTGGAGACACTAATGGCACCGGTGTTATCACAGTGAAGTGGAATTGGATCAGTATAAGTTACCTTCAAATATGCAAGAGTTTGTATCATCCATAAGATTTGAGTGTAGCAAGTAGCAGCAGAAATGTATTCAGCCTCTGTAGTTGATAATTAAATAGATCCTTGCTTCTTACTAAGCCATGCTACTAACGAATCACCTAAGAAGAATGTGCCTCCACTGGTGCTCTTTCTCTCATCCAAACAGTTTGCCCAATCAACATTTGAATATGCAGTTAATTGAAAATTTTGATTTCTAGGATACCAAAGACCATAAGTCATTGTACCCTTCAAATATTTGAATGTCTTCTTGACAGTTGCTAGATGACTTTGTTTAGGAGCAGACTGATAACGACCTACCATTCCAACAGCTTGCATTATATCAGGACAGGATGTTGTGATGCACATAAGATTGTCTATCAATGATCGATATGTTCTTTGATCAACATCAGGTGTAATATCATCTTTACTCAGCTTGCAACCAACCACCATAGGTGTGCTCATAGGTGTAGAATCTTCCATCTAAAACCTCTTTAACATCTCTTTCAAATAATTTTCTTAAGAGATAAATATCCCTGCAGAACTCTTATTGATTCATAAACCAAGAAAATATGACAGTTCTCCTATTATGGACATCTCAAAATAAGTCTGCATTGAATTAGAAAACCACTGAACTGAAGGGTCATTAGTGCATCGAAAAATAATGGCATCTACATAAACAAAAACAACTAATAAATCATCACCTCTAGACTTAATGTATATATTATTGTCAATAGTACCTTTCTTGAACCCTTTGTCCTATAGAAATTTGTCCAGTCTATAATACCAGGCTCGTGGTTCCTGTTTCAGTCCATATAATGCCTTTTTCAACTTACAGACATAGTCGAGATTATTTGTCAATGAAAATCCTTCAGGTTGCTCCACATATAGATCTTCTTCTAGATCTCCATTAAGAAATGTTGACTTAACATCCATCTGATATACTTTAAAGTTCTTATGACATGCATAGGCAAGAAACATTCTGATGGCTTCCAATCTTGCCACTGGTGTAAAGGTTTCATCAAAATCATGTCCTTCAACTTGTGCATACCCCTTACAAACCAATATGGATTTATTCCTAACAATTTGTCCTTGTTCATTCATTTTATTCTTAAACACCCATTTGGAGCCAATTACATTCTTATCTGCAGGTCTAGGAACAAGCTCCCAAGTATTGTTCTTCTCAATATGATCCAGTTCCTCATTCATTGATTTTAACCAGTTTACATCTTTACTGGCTTCATTAAAGTTCTTGGGTTCCACCATGGATATGAAGGCTATATGTGATTGCTCAGTGTCTTTGATTATCCTTCTCCTGGTTTGTACACCTTTGTCTTTCTCACCAATTATTTGACTTGCAGGATGATTCTTTTGAGTAGTTTTGGAGGGAGGATTTGATGTTGTCTACTGATTTGAGTCTGCATGAGTATTTGTATCTTCATTTGACTCAGAGTATTCTCTTTTTGATTCTTGGACCTGTTCATCTTCAACTTCAACTATACCCTATGTTGTTGATTCAACACTACTTACATCTCGTATCGGTATTTCTTCATCAACTTTTATGTCAATACAATCAACCAATTTATGCAGCCTATTATTATAACATTTGTATCCTTTAATGTTTGTAGCATACCCTAAGAAGATAACTTCATCAGCCCTGTCATCATATTTTCCAAGATTTTCATCATTATTCTTGATATAGCACTTACTCCCAAAGACTTTAAAATGCTTGATTGAAGCAGGTCTTCCAAACCATAGTTCATAAGGAGTCTTGTCATTTTGTGGCCTGAGATGAGCTTTGTTAATAATATGTACAGCTATATGAATTTCTTCTATCCAATATGTCTAAGCAATATTCCTTTCATTCATCATTGATCTTGCCATCTATTGGATTGATCTATTATGTCTCTCAACTACTCTTTTTTGTTGTGGAGTCCTTGGAATAGTATACTCTCTTTTGATCCCATGTTTATCACAAAACTCTTTGAAGTCCCTTGAACTAAACTCTCCTCCTTTATCAGATCTTACTGCCTTCAATATTTTTCCTGTTTGATTCTCAATCAGATCCTTAAACACTTTGAATTTTTCAAATGCTTCAGATTTTTCTTTCAGAAAGGAAACCCATGTAAGTCTAGAATAATCATCAATAATCAACATGAAATAAAAAAAATAAAAAAATCGTGTACCTTCCTTCCTTGATGGTCCACATAAATCCATATGTACTAACTGAAGAGGTTTCTCTGTTGATGCAAAGTTCTTATATTTAAACTGTGTCTGAGTGAGCTTTCCTATTTAGCAAGGTTTGCATACAGAATCATATGGCTTTGATATTTTTGGAAGATCTTTTACTACCCCACTGTTTCTAAGTTTGATTAGATGGTCAAAATTTAGGTGTCCAAGTCTCATATGCCATAACCAACGTTCATCATACTTTCTTAAGTGACATTCTTCTTTTTCGTCTTTCAAAACATAGACATTGTGTTATGTTCTTATGCCTTTTGCAATCAACTTTCATGAATTCACAGATTGTATTTTACAATCTTTAGAAGTGAAAACAACTTTACATCCTCTGTCACAAACTTGACTGACACTAAGCAGATTATGTTTCAAACCATCTACAAACAACACATCTTGAGCTTTCCCTTTGCCATTACTTAGACTTACCATTCCTTTACCTTTCATTTTTCCCGGTGCATCATTTCCAAAGGTTACATTTCCTGATTTGCTTTCACTTAGAGACAGAAACTTACTTTTATCTCCGGTCATATGTTTGGAACATCCATTGTCAATATACCAGGGGTTATTTTGTCTTTGAGATGAAAGTACTATACCACATTTTTCATTATCTTTCTTTTTCCATGTGCTAGCATTTCTAGCTAAGGGTTTTATCCTTGGATCTGCTTTGTAATTCCTTAGATGGTAGTTTGAAGCTTTGTGGTCGAAGTTATGATAGTTATATCATTCGAGCTCATTGTTCAATAGGTCAAAGTGATTGGTGAAACTTTGTCTACTCATTGGTTGTTTAGTTCTATGTTGCAAAGATTGTTTATTTCTTGATCTCCTCAATTTCATGTCTTTAAACTTAATTTGACAATTTGCAATCTTATGAACAAAATTATAGCAGTAAAAATAGTAACCATGGAAGAAATTTTGGTACCTGAAGGATGGCCTTATTCTTGGCATTTGTTGCTCCATCTTCTGATATCTTTGTTTTTTATCATGGATCATCTTGTCTTTATTAGCTTTTGGTGGCAGAGTACTGACATGGTTTGATTGTTTGTTGACTTGGAACGTGATCATCTTTACTAACTCTTTGTTTTCTGTCTGTTTGCTGCTTGAACCACTTACATAGCCTAAACCATTCTTCAACAAAGGAGATCTATGTTTGCTCAGAATGTCTTTTAGTTATGTTGAGGCTTTAATTCTTGGAAGGTTTTGGAGATATAATGCTTTAAACTTCTCCATCTCTTTTCTGGTTTTTAATACCTCTTCTTCCAAGGCTTCACATCTTGCCTTCTTCTCTGATAATTGTTGTTTCAGAATGTCCTCTATTTTCTTTGCCTCTTCTAATTTCACTTTTAGAAGGGCAAAGTCTTCATCAGGTTTTTTACTGTCTTTCTCAGTGCTTCTATTGCAGAAACTTTTGGATTAAATCTATTTGGTAGATATCTTAAAATCTTCTGAACTAAAAATGTGTCTTCAATCTTCTCACCAAGAACCTTCATGGAATTCACAAGCTCCTCAACTCTTAAGAAATATTAATTAACTGTTTCATCCTCATTAATCTTTAGTTGTTCAAATTTCAATCTATATGTTTGAAGTTTGGCATATTTTACTTTCTCATTTCCTTCATAACTACTAATGAATTTATCCCACATCTCTTTGGCAGAATCAAGCTGCATTACTTTTACAAATTCAGCTTCAGGAAGCCCACTCAAGATAGCATTCATTGCCTTTTCATTGAAGCTAAATTATAACTTATCATCTTTGGAAGCTAGCACAACAAGTTTTGTATATCCAGTCTCTATAACATCCCAAACATAAACACCTAAGGCCATAATGTATGTTCTCATTCTAACCTTCCAGAAAGCAAAATTTGTTCCATCAAAGAGAGGAGGCTTATTGGTCAAAGTTCCTTCATGACTTCTCATGTTTAATCTTACTGATCTACCTTTAGCTAAAAGGAACCCGCTCTGATACCAATTGTTGAAAATACTAAGACAACTGAGAGGGGGGGTGAATCAGTTGTTACTGTGCTTAAAATTTTTTATGGATATTGAAATATTATTAATGTTCTCCAAGTGATCATCAAGATTATGCAAGTCATGAACAGCAGGAATAATTAACATCAATCACACATATGATATACACAAAGATAGATATTCATGAGGAAACCCATAAAGGGAGAAAACCTCTTCTTCTTAGAATGATAGGCAGTCTTTTAAGTTATGTACATCATCAATCTTTGAGAACCAACTCAAAATGAGGATACAACCTCTTCTTTAACAAGTTGCAACTTGTAGAGAGCACTAACCCTCTAGTTTCTCTAGCACCCACTAGAAGGAAGCACCAACTCCCTGAATGTTCCGGCACCAACTTCAAGTCAACGGGCACCAACATGTATAACAGAGAACAATGGTTCTACCTTGCACCACCCTACCACCCTAGTTTTTCTGGCTGCAACCAGATGGAAGCTACAAATCCTTGTGTTCAAGCACCCACTTGAAACTCTGAGGACAACAGTCCTCCCTAGAACCACCCTACCACCCTGAGATATAAATATTTTCTTTCGCAAATTTATTACAGTGGTACAGTATTTATCGATGGCTTACCAGTCTCATCATTATTCTACTACACTGCTCTGCTCTGCCTGCATCAGTGTTTTCTTGCTCACATCTTCTTGAGCTTAAGTTCTCATACAGTCTATTGTTTTTACCATTTATGCTCTGTCTAGGTTATGTTCTTCATCTCTGCATTTTCTCCCTCAGTTCATGCTGTAAAAATTCATTGCTTATAGTTTGACTACTTTTTACAGAGAAACAACAACGTCTCTCTGTCACAACATGTTTCTTTTATTCCTGCTCTCATCATCCGTTACACTCTACATCTCCAACGCTCAAGTCATGAATCTCAAAAATGCTCAGGAATCATGATTCCAACGCTCAGGAACAATGATTCAGTTAGTGTAACTGAATCGTAACTGATTAAGAAATCACGAGATCAAACAGCAACCCTTCGATCAGATTATGTTTGATCAGTGTCATTAGATTATACACACAGAAGCCTTTTTACTTTTCAATGTGTAACCTCCGATGTGGAGCCTAGAAGCACTAGTTCCTTCCTCTATCTTCCGTTGATGTGACCTTGGGTGATGATCTCATGAGACCATGCGATTACGGGTGCGGCCAAAGGTGGTTTGATATCAAACTATGTTTTGTCCTGCAATTTACCTCAATCCTCCATGTGTCCTTTCTCCAAAACCGTTGTTTCAATTGCGGCCTGCCCTTAAATTTTTAAAGTTAGCTCACCTTCAATCCCTGCAATGCAATGGGATCGTCGACCTCACAATCTTGACAGTGCTTCTGAACTAATGGTTCAGATATATCCTCTCAGGTTCTTTGGATCATATCTAACCTTCCTAAATCAACGACTATGATTTACTTCATGCTCCAGGCTCCAGGAGTTTCAAATCTCAAACCCTTCTTTTCTCCATACGCCAATTTTCTAGAATCGATGATCTGCGGACACCTGTCCTTCTCAATCGACAGCTCTGCCTCTACTACGGGAATTTGACCTTTCAACAAGATCAATAATTCTGTGACCCCTTTCTCGATCAACGGTCGAGATCTCCTTTGAGTCTCCGGACTTCTGAAATATCAAGTCTCAAACTTTACATCCCCTTGAAGTATGCGGATTACTGCCACGTTTCCTCTTGGATCGGACGGTTAAGGCTTACTTTAGGTCTTTACCTGAAATACACATATTTACACCACATCTCTTTTGGATCAGACAGCCTAGATCCACTTTGGACGATCCGACATTTGATATTTACTTTGGACGATCCGACGACTGAGATTTATTTCAGATGATCGGACGATCGAGATTTACTTCGGATGATCCGATGGTCAATAATTTATTTCGGCTCTTCAGACTTCAGGGATTTCAAATCTCAAACTGATGCTCTGGATCAGACATCCTAGATTCACTTCGGATGATCTAACGCTTGTGATCTTCTTTGGATGATCTGATGACTGATATCTACTTCGGATGATCTGACAGTTGAGAATTTATTTTGGCTCTCTGGACTTCGGGGATTTCAAATCTCAAACTGACGCTTTAGATCAGATGGCCCAGATTCACTTCAAATGATATGATGCTTGAGATCTTCTTTGGATGATCTGACGATTGAGATCTTCTTCGGATGATCTGACGGTCGAGAATTTATTTCGTCTCTCTGGACTTCGGGGATTTCAAATCTCAAATTGAAAAATCTTGAAGTGATATTTTTCTGGAGCGTAACCTCCTCATAACTTTAGACCCGAAATGAATGATGTTTGTTTGATCAAGATCTTAGATCAACGGCTCGATCTGTCTGTGATGCATCTTTGCCTTGGATTAAATCCAATGGCTCTCCATCTTTGCTTATCCTATCCTTCCATTTATTTCGATCCGATGACTGACGGAAATTTGGGTGATCGAGATCTCAGATCTCAACCCTTGCTTATCTTGTCATTTCTCTTAAATCAATCTGACGGCTGACGGAAATTCAGATAAGTGAATTCTCAATCGTTTTGCCCTGCTTATCCTATCCTTCCACTTAAAGTGATCCAATGGTCGTGAGGACTCTTGAAGCAGATCCATGATCAAGGATTTGATCCTGATCACGTTTCTGTACTATGCTTTCCCTTCTAAGTTTTGATCTCTGCAGATTGTTCATTTCTCCTCCTGAGCTTATGCTTTTCCTGTTTTCCATCGTCGTTGTTGTTCTTGCCATCAATGATAAGCACACTCTTCCTGTAATACATGCCAACAAAGAGAAGAAGTTGAAGAATTGAATTTGGATCACATTAGAAGAAAAAACAACAAACCATAAGTAGATTCAAGATACCAGAAGTTGATAACGGAGTTCAACAACTCTGCCTACGTCTTTGGGCCTTTGTCTCAAGGGGGAAGGCTTCTTTATTAATATTCAATGCTCAAAATATACATCAAAATTACATCAATTTGTTCTCTGACTGACACAACAATGTTCTTATCTGTCTTGGGAACTCAATGCAATAGACAGCACTGAAAAAGGTGGAGTAGAACACCCAGAAATGGTCTCCAAAACTCAGCTACTCTCCTGGATTCCCTGCATAAAAACGGCTTGGACTTCACAAATTCTTCATCATTATGTTGTTCTGAACTTGCAAAAAGTCTTGATTTAAATACAATTTGAGTTGGAGGTAACATCCCAACTTCCTCCGAAGATTTGGCCTTAATCTGGGCTCCAGATCCTCCAAAAATGGGGAAAATCCCATTAAAAAGGCCCAAAATCATTAAAAATGCCCTTTTATAATGTTTAAAACCCACTTTGCAACAAATATAAGGATCACACCCCTGGTCCTTCGGCTCTTAGTCATGTGGGTTTCCATATGGTTGAGTGCCATCCCCCAAATGCATGTGCGCCCTTGGTCATGCGAAAAAGTGTGCATTTACATGCGCCTTGGTCGGCGTCTAGCCCCGCCGACCGAGCGCTTATTCCCCCAAAACTCGTGACATGAAACTTAAATAGAATATGTGCCACATGTTAAACAAGGAACACATGGTGCTCTGTTGGTTAGCGCATGGAGGTGAAGTCGATGCCTATGCAGGAGGTCCGCGGTTCGAGCCCGACAAAGGCTTAACAACTTTTGAACTATACCATATTGGCTTGATTCGGGGTGCCACATGGTACCCTGTGATTGGGACACATGTCAACATTTTATTGGCCCAAGCCACGTCAGTTGCACAATGGATTGCCACATCACCTACACTGTCCGTTGCATAGTTAGCGTTAGCTCACGACTGCACTAACACGCATCACCACCGGAACCTGCCACATTTCAGCCTCGTCATTTCCATCTTGTCATATGTACTACCATGTGGAAATTGTCATTGGGCCATGTCATCGTATGGACTGCCATGTGTTAGTCTGTATAGTGCAATCACCTGCCACCTCAGCACTTAAAAATATTGAATCCACCTGACACGTGTCAGTCTATGGTGCTACCATGTCATCATGTTCTCGTCATCATTAAGTCATGATGGCGTCATCTGCCACATGTGGTTCGTACTATTGACGTCATCAGTATGGACTGTTGACTTTGACCTTTGACTTTTTTCCCTATTTGGAGAAAACTTCAGAACGTGATATCTTTCGCATATGGAGTATGTTTTTGAAAAAGAATATGTTGTCGAAATCGGCGTGATGAGCATTACATGATGGCATTGGTTTCATCTGAATCCGAGAACTTTGAATTTTTGGCCTTTTTGGATCCATTTGGATCACTTGTTCAAGTATTTAAGATAACCTTGATTATTGTTATCTCTCATGTAATGATATGTAGCAAACATCAATCTATGAGAATCAAACCACATTTTACTTATGAACAAAAGAAATAAACTATCTCGAGTTGCAGCAGTCGGAGTTGCGGCACCTGGACTTGCAGCAACGAGAGTTGCAATAATTGTAGTAACCAGAATCGTAGCAAGGGAAATATATAGCAAGGTTAAATAGAGGAATTGCTGGAAATAAATGAAAATGAATAAGAGATGCTACAACTACACATTAGCAAATCAAAAGACAAGGTTTTGCAACGTCAACATGGGATGGCGGCAGCATAGTTGCAACAACGTGAAAATTCCAAAGTTGCAGCACGATATTAATAGAGGAATTGTTGGAAATAAATGAAAATAGGGAAGAGAGGCTACAATTACATATTCATCAATCAGAAAACAATACCCTGCAACATTAGCGTTGGGTTGCAACAATCGGTTAGATGTTTAATAGAGGAATTGTTGTAAATAAATGAAAATATGGAAAACATTCTACAACTATTCACTCATGAATCAGGAAACAGTACCCTATAATATTAGCAATGAGTTACAACAATCCAGAGCTAGTAATGGAGAACACTAGAGTCACAGCAAGATGTTAATAAAGGAATTGTTGGAAATAAATGAAAATATGTAAATGATGTTATGACTACTTCTACAAAGTATAGAAAATACAAATGATACCAATCTAAGGAGGGGGGCCTACCTCCTTAGATGAGGTACTGGTCTAAGAATGCAATAGGCACTTAAATTCTTAACACACCTTGAATAGGAGCGAAATTGAACTTTTATTAAATGAAAATATGTAGATCAATACAACTTGGGTTTACAAACTTTCTGTTACTTTTCCTCTTTCTCTCTGCTCAGAGTGAGCGAGCATATTTATACGAAATTGTTTCTTCCTAAATTAACTAGAAGAATCGATGGACAACCACGAGATTCAAGTTGTCTCATCTCATTACATTGTTTTCTTCAAAAGATGGAAAAAATCGGGTGTGTTCTGACTAAATCAACCATGAAAAGTGGTGGATGAGTTGTCCATTCCTTTTTGGCACCTAATTATCCTTGTTGTGTTCCTGAGTGGTTGTTGGATGACTTGATGATCCCTAGTCATAGTTGTGTGGCTGATCGATGAGTTTTTATGGTAGACGCAGAGTTACAACACCCAACTTGGAGTTGCAGCAATGGTCTTGTAGTGAGAGTTGCAGCACCACAAGAGTTGCAGCACCATAGAGAGAGTTGCAGCAACGAATAGAGTTGCAGCAGCTACACTTAAACAAGGATTGCAGCGCTTGCGTTAGGAAGGTACATGTAAAGCATTGTTAGCACGAAATGTGATAATCTCATGAAAAATGCATAAGAACAAGTATCGAAATGGCATGTCGAGTGATTGATTATACCTTGACCAAAAATCATTGTGGATGAAAAGTGTATTAGTATGGAAATGGAAATGGGAAAAAGGTGTACAAAAGGTATTGGACAGGTGCTACAAAGCCATCAATTTGAGCACCCGTCAATATGCCTGACAATGATTAAGGATTCCCCTATAACAATCAAATTTTGTTTATATACACTTCTACCATATTATTAGAAAATATGCCAAGACTCCATGAGAAGGTATTTACTCATTGTCCCTCAAAGCTGAAAATAATTGTCGCCCCTCCACACCTGCCACCCCATAATATTCTTAGAAGCACCATCAAAGAAGATAAGGAAGGAGAGTTAATCAATTCTCCAAATCTTAAATTCTTTAGGGTTCATATGAAGTTGCCAGCTAGATCTAGAAGAGAAACTTGTTTCTCAATTTTTGAAAAGGTGATCCAGGTGGATATTGGTGGCCACCCACCTTTTCCAACTGGCTCAAAACAGTTTTCTAGCAATTTTGGCCATTTACTATTTTTAGCAGGTTTTAACTTCCAGGGCCATTTTGAGGTCCTAAATGAAGGTTTTTCGAGATCAAGGTTCTCAATGATATCCAAATGCATGATTGAGCCCCCAAAACGAATCTCCTCGATGATACCTTTCCAACGAGCTATCATACGCCTAAAACGGATATCGTATGCAAAAGTTATGACCCCGAGAAGTTGATGTACTAACTTACCCAAACAGGGCCCACACGACTTTTGGTGCTTCATCTCCTAGGGTTAGGTTTTTGGATGTCTAGGACTTTTGGCATTCCTATTTATTGTAAAAAGGCCTTCAGAGCCTCATTGTAATCATCTTCTTGCAAATGCGAGTAGCCGTCACATCTCTTCTCAGAGATAAGCTGCCACCATTCTATCGAGTCTTTCACTCTGTATTTTACAGTCTCTGTACATTTATTT